>JAKSZP010003984.1:0-281125 GCA_022478985.1 Massospora cicadina
CCACTTTGGATCCCATTTCCAGTACCCACACTAACCTCAGCAGAACTGTTACAAGGAATCAGTGAAATCTGCATCAAGATCACCAAAATTAAATTGATTGTAACTAATTTGAGTGGCAATCTGCCCAATGCTCAGATTTTAAATGGTCAAAAAGGTATGAAGACTGATCTATTGGCCAGAATGCCTAACGGTTGTGATTTGATTAACATGATGATTGGAAAAATCTCTCCCCTCCCAAATCCTTCAAGCATTACCCCTAATGGGCAGCTTCCTGCTGACAGATTAGGTGTTGCGCCTGATGCAATGCCATTGACCGAATGAACAGCCCAGCAACCGAGCATGGGCAGGTTGGGCGCCCCAAACCTGTTCCCAACCAAATGGGCCACCCCTATGTGGGGTGGCCTTGGGGGATTCCCGCCGCTCATCGGGCTAAACACTGTTGTGCCAACTGTCAGAAATGTAGTTGAGCCTTGATTCAAACGTTTGAGGTCAAACCAACAGTGACTTGGCCTGCTGCCAAATTTTGTGATGACAGTTCCCAAGGAACTAACCCGCACATTCCCAAAAAATCTTCAGTTAGGTTAAATCTGAGGGACCTGATCCCAGCTTTGTTTTCCCCCATATTGACTACTATTTAATCAGTTGCATCGCACAGAGAAAATTTTTGGTCAATTTTTTCCCTAAATTTTCATTAAAATCCTTCCCAAAAATTTGTTTTTACATGTTAAAAATTAGCCGCCTTATCTGCCAATGTTCTCATACCCCTCAGGGTTAACGAACGTGTGCATCTGATACTTTATTTTGTGCCTATATGAAATTCTGGCTCATTGGCAGATATTGGTGGAACTCCTTCCCGGTTCCATATTTGTCATATCAGCAGCAGTGCCTTGGGCATTCTGGTTTGCTGTTTGGATGCTCTGGCATCTGGGTTGGCAGGCCAGTCTAATTCTTACTTGCTGTTTGCCTGACAACTTCCTGGTGGGTTGCCTGGCGCTGGGTGTGACCTTTTCTCTGCAAGACAGAACTCAACTCCTTATTCGCCAGCCCCTTCAAATCCAGTCCCCTTTCATCATGTACACCTTAATATCCTGAGACCATCAGTGAATGTGTTTGTTGACTTTGCTAACAATGGTACAAGAGCGCATTTTCTCTGATTGCTTGTCCGAGATGATTCTACTCGCCTCTTACCCTTGGTACCAGTTCCTCATCCTCTCTTAGTTCTGCCGCCACGTCCTCCCCTCCATCCGCTGGTGTGGTGTCCCCAGAGCTGATACTGACTCCCTCACCCCCAACACAACAGCCACCCCCCCACCACCAACCTGAGAAGAGTTCAGTGAATCAAAGCTACCCTTGAAGCTGTGGAAAAAGAATAAATGTGGATTCCACGAGTAAGCTTAAGATGCACCACAAAAAGAAGATAAGCAAGGGGATCCAAAGGCGGGCTAACTGAAGACATTTGCATCAATTTATAATAAACTCAAGCTTCTGACCAAACGTACTTTTTTACTATTATTTTTTTTCTTAATAAGTCTCTATTTTTGTTTATATGCCAAGGAACTTAGCATGCACTCAGTTGATGATCTGAACACTTGCTGAAAACTTGATAGTATAATCATAAAAGCAAGTTCTTCTATTATATTAAAAAGCCCAATCCATATACTAGATAGTTTATCCTTCCGCCTGAACCCATGCTGATTGTGGAATAAGACCAGCTCTCCTTCCTTGAACTTCCCTAGCCCGCTACGCTGTACCTGGTCATAATCCTAGTTCTTGATCTTCTTAGCCAAACTAAAGGAGTATGCTTTCGTTTGCAGCTTGATCAAGGTATTTGTCAGAATCAGTAGATAGCGTTGTGAGTCCGCTTCACCAGTATCTTCTACATAGGCATAGAGGAGTGAAGGCAGGGTGGGTGCCGTCCATAAATTAACTGGAAGGGGCTCTTTCCTCGTCGCCAAGTGGTAGCTAATATTGTAGGCAAAGATGGTGAAGAAAGGAGGATACTCCAATTAGAGGGTCTATCTGATACCAACTTCCAGAGTATGTTCACCAAGGTCTCATTAACCCGTTTGACCATTCCATTGGATTCAGGGTAATACAGGGTCGTTAGAACTCTGCAGATGGCCAATATTTTGTTTGACTTGGGTAGAATGTGGGAGGTGAATTTAGTCCCATTGTCAGTAAGGATGAACTGAGGGCAGCCATGTCGCTGAATTATACATTCCACTATGAACTTAGCCACAGTGACCGCCCCAGATCCCATATTGCCCATGCTTCAACCCACATGTTCAAGTGGTCGATCACTACCAGAATATACTTAGATTGGTTTGCTCCCATTGGTAAAGGCCCAACGACGTCAAAGGATACCGTGTTCTAGGCAAAATGAGGTTTTACCAGCTGATAAGAGGTTTTCTGGAAGAACGGCTTTTCCAATTGGCACTGGTGGCAGCGGTAAATAGTCTCAAGCACACCAAAGTGTATGCTTTCCCAAGAGTACTAAGTTCATAAGGACTCCAACGTCATGCATAACCTTCCATGACCTACCGCCTTGTGCGCGCTCAAAATAATGTCTGGATGAGCGGAGGGTTTCAGAAAACTTAGTTTATCATTACCAAACCATTTCAATAACTCCCCATTTTTCCAGACCGTATCAGCCATTATCCCATCTAGTACCTGGTTAACTTTCAACGGTTTGTTTGCATATCTACCGCTGACCATTTTTATATACAGAAAAAGCCCAAATCTGCTTTTACCACAATTGTAGGTAGGTGAGATAAGCAGTCAGCAGTTTGGTGCATTACGCCAGGATGGTAAAGTATTACATAATTTTAGGCCTGCAGCTTGAGGTCCATCTAGAAAGGCGCCCCTCTGGCTCATAAGGATTCTGTAACCAACGCAACGATGCATGGTTGTCATGACCTTTAATTTTACTCTGTTACTGTATACTAAGAACTGCTTATATGGATAGATCACAGCTAAGCACTCCCGCTTGGTCATAATGTAATTCCATTCATGGCAGTTTAAGCTCTGACTAAAATAGGCAACAGGGTGCTACACACCGTCATCATCATTCTGGGATAATACCGCCCTACGGCGGAAAGAGAAGCGTCCATTTGCACATTAAATTCCTTCTAAAAGTTAGGGTATTGCAAAACTGGCGCTAGCTAATGTGGTCCATAAAACATCAAAAGCGTTCTGACAATGCTCAATCCAGTCAAAGGTGGCGTTTTTTTAATAACTCGAATATTGGAGCCCCAGTACAGCTGAAGTTAGGGATAAACTGGTGGTAGTAACCCTCAATCCTCAAATTAACATGGATATTCTTCTTGTTACCAGGCCGAGTCATCTTACATATAGCTTCTACCTTTTCCAGATGAGGTCTAAGCCCTTTGGAGTCTACCAAAAACTCAAGGTATTCCTGCTCCTTAAAAATGGCACTTTCGAGGTTTGATTTTTATGTTAGCTTTGGCAAGTCGGCGGAACACTTGCTTTAAGTGGTCTAAATGCTCTTTAAACATCCATGAGTACATGTTGATATCATCGATGTAGACTATAATACAGGCTTGCCTCAAGTCAACCAAGATGGTGTCCATAGCCCGCTGAAACGTAGCTGGGGCATTGTACAACCCTTGAGGCATACATGTGGGCTGAAACAACCCCTTCGAGGTGATTATGGAGCATTACTCACGTTCTGCCACTGGCAACTAGATTTGCAAGTACCCCAATACCAAGTTCATAGCTGAGAAATAGTGGCACCACTCAGCCAATCCATAGCATCATTGATTTGTGAGAGTAATTATGAATTTTTTGTGACACTATTAAGCTTCTGAAAGTAAATTACTACCCAGTTCATGCCGTCCTTCTTAATGATTAGCACCGGTGACGCCAATGGACTCTTTGACGGCTCTATCATCAAAATTTCAACCAATTTAGCTACCTCATCAGGTACAACTTCTTCCAAAACTTTCGAGTGACAGAGGCCATTACTGTATGTGGGGTGATCTCTGGTGTCCAACTGATACACTACCCTGTGGGCACATCATGGATCATGTTCGTTGAATGCAAAAATGCCTTAGTATTTTCAAATAGGTCCATCACCCTATCTTTCTTTTCTTCTGACAGCACAGTTAGGGCCTCATATGAAACCATGGTCATTACGGTGGATGAGGTTTTTACTGATAGACTAAGGTCCTCTTAAGAACTAAAGTCATGTATACGTTGAACTTTATCAATAGGAGTCAGTGCATAAAAGCCACCACTTGGTGCCTTTGAACAATCATAGGCTCAACCTTTAGTTTGCTAATAATACCTTTACTTCTCCATGCCACAGTAACAGTAGTCCAGAGCCACATGGGTTTGAGTTGCGACTCTGGTAGGGCCTCATAGTTTCACCATATAGACCTTTGGTGATTTCTATTTAGAGCTTTATCCCTACTACAACATGATGCCCAGAAGGTATACATAGGTGGTCACATCCCATAGTGGAATATCATTGTACTCATAGATCTGGTTAAGAAGAGCTCTCGTCCTCCGCTTCATCTGCCAATAGCAAACAGAACCACGCCATTGCTATATGGGGGATTAATTTGACTAGAGCTAATGGGGTCTTTTGGGATTTCGCTGGAGGTAAAATAGATGGGGATCTGTTGCCACAAAATCTCAAATGTTTTCTCCGCCATGTTAACCACTCCTCAAATTAGCGCATGAATGCAGCCCCAATAAGCATGTCATAATTATTATTAGGCATAACTACAGCCAGAGTGGACACGCTGACCAACCCAAAACTCAGAGGCAATGTACTGTATGCGCCCTTGACACAGTGCTTTGTGCCCCAGCAGTCCCATACACTAATTGATGTTCCACATCAGGCTTCAGCAGAAGCTTATCCACTAACTGTGTAGATATTGTATTAATGGGAACACCAGTATATATAATTGCTCAAATTTTGGTATTTCCTTTGGGATATCACAGTATGTACACTCTGAATAAGAATAACTATTGGTTTATCAAAAGCACATGCATGGGCTTCTTGTTATTGAGAAAGGTGATAATACCAGCACCAACACGAGTATACTCCTGAACAATTTTCTCTACTGACATTGCAGCATTCACACCCTCTAATGTGACTGCTTATGTGGAGAGCCTTGCTTTTCCCGCAACGTTATGATCAAGGATTTTCCAGGAGAACGTTTTTCATCTTGGTGGAACTCCAAGTCTGTATTCTTATCTCCCTTCAGGGGGAAGTCAGAGGCATCACTGAAGGTTTGTTGGTATGTAAATTGTTGGGGTGAATCCCAGACTGACACAAACAGACTCATTAGCGTTATTAGGGACATATAAATCTGAATCAGCAGAGGTAGAGCGTCCTGTCTCTACTCTGCTAATTTTTTCCTGTTCAGTTAGGGCTGGTGGTACCTCATAGGCATGAAGGTTTCCAGGGAAGTTAGCTGCATAATGACCTCTTTGGCCGCAAGATAAGCAGACTTTAGTATTTGGCTCACATATCTGTGGCACCCCAAAACCCAGGTCAGAAATAATTCAAGGGGCTGTAATTTGACCGAGGATGAGCTGAGTGACCATAAAGATGGAGGAAAGGAACCACCAAAATGTTAAGTGCCCATATATTAACTGATAAATTATAGCCAATTAGTTACTGGTTATTTACTAAAAAATTTGGTAACAGTTGCAGGGGTTTTTTGTTCCACGTTGGGAGCACTAAAAGTGACAGATATATGGCGTAAATTAGTTGACAATCTGGAATATTGTCACATATTCTTTCAGAAAGGGGACATAGCATTATACAGCTCCCAATATGGCTTAACAGCCACCATCATCACAATTCTCACAACCTCATTGGTCAAAATATCTGTTCCCACTAACACATGGTCTTCAGTCATGAATTGCTTTACAAACTCCACCAAAGACAAGTTCCAAAAAAAGTATAGTTAAAAAGTCAGCCTTGCATTGCACCATCTTTGCCACACCCCCAAACAGACAGAGCATAATTTCCTTCACCTCCTGATATGTTACGGTGCTATTCTTGAGATAACATATGACTTAGTCTTCACTCTCTACATCAAGAGCGGGCAAAAACAGTTGAACCTTACGTTGATCTGAAGCCCCCTCTACTGCAAATTTAAACCTCTTAAAAAATCATGTATGTTTCCATCACAGTTAAATAGGGCAGCCTATCAAATCAGACCTCTCCCTCCCTAGCAACACTATTCAGTCTACACTTTGCACAGTGTAGCCACTCAATAGTGCCATCCAAGCAATTGGAAAGTTAGCTAGATTGGCAACCAACCATGAACAGTTGTTAGAAGTCCTAGTTGAGCTGATCCGTTATACCCTTATTTTCCTGAAAAAGCATTTTTGCATTTGAAGTTGTGTATTCAGGACAAGATTTAGTTCCACATATTAAGACTCAATAAACTGGGGTAGTGTTGGATTTTTAACAAGGTGATGTTCCTCACATCTTAACAAAAGTATTAAAATCATTCAAGGATGATTGCCAATTAGTTTGCTAATTTTGATATATTAATTTGATGATAACCCTAATATGCGCTCACATTCAGTTGGGTTGAGCTGTATTTTTTTAGTACTAGATGGTCCCAACTTGGGTTGAGCTGTATTGATTAGAAGGATCAAGAAAGTATTGGAGATCATCCCCAATAGAGGATTGGTGGGTCTTGACACCGGTGACTGAGGCCAGGAATGTCAAGATAATTAATATTAAAAATTAAGATGGCAAATTGCTTAAATTTAACACCAAGAGTACAGGAAAGGATCCAGTTAATTTTGACACCAGCAACTTATGCCGTGGATGTCAAACCAATTGGATTAATTAAATAAGTCAAAACACTATTTTGACGGGACCATCTAGTACTAAAAAAACACTATTTTGACTTCACAAGAGTATCAGGAATAATCCTCAACAGCATTTTGGTTAAGTTTGACAAAAATGACTTAAGCCAAGGATTTCAGTATATGTAATTAATTAAGATTATGATGAATCAAAGATTGACGTAATCATGGATACTTTAGGATGACAAGTATAACCAGTGAGAGTGCTGACGAATGTAAATCAGGTAGAATTGCCAGTGACTGCTGACAATGCCAGCAATAAATTCAATGACGTGGACAGGCAAGATTATCCAGTAAATAGTTTAATCTCCCTCTTAAGAAAATATCTTATCTTTCACTTGCCTACCTTTATTAAGTTTTAAGTTGACAGAGGTTAGCTTAGCTGATAGAAGTGGGATTCAAGATCCTCAGAGGTTAGATGCTGGAATAAAACACTTGGAGTGGTTGGCGCAGCCAACTCCCAACCTTGTCCTGGATGGAAACCCCGTGGGAACTTGCCAACTAGAGCAACACTGATGAACTAAAAAAGGATTGAAGGGATAACCATGAGAGAGTCAATAGAGGCCACTAAACCACAATCGTTGGACAAGTCACAGGATAGGACCT
Organism: Massospora cicadina; assembly: GCA_022478985.1. Taxonomy (NCBI): domain Eukaryota; kingdom Fungi; phylum Entomophthoromycota; class Entomophthoromycetes; order Entomophthorales; family Entomophthoraceae; genus Massospora; species Massospora cicadina. The sequence continues at coordinate 7,468 of JAKSZP010003984.1, forward strand.
CTGAGCCATAATGAGTGGTCAGGCCTCAGAAGGAGAAGTTGTTGGTCTGCTGGGTTGGTTGTTTGCCCTGAAAATTAAAGGGAAATGTCACCATTGAAGGTGAAAGAGCAAAGGCCAGCAGTCTTCATACTGTTTGGCCTAGAACACTAATGGATTCACCTATTTTTGAGAATGAAAATTCTCAACAATGGTGCTCACTGTAGGAGAGAATTGTAAACAGGTACATCTACGAACAGATTAGAGATGTCAATCTCGTTGAGCTTGTATGGGGGAACTGGGAATTCTGCGAATCTATATTGTTCCTCATCTAGACTGCAATGCCTTTTCCTAACTCCTCATAGGTATTGTTTTCCTGGACGATTTTACCTGATCCTTTGGTTTTTTTGAACCAGCACTGGGCAGCATAGTGTCCTGTATTTCCGCATCTGTTACAAGTGATGTGCGGTGCATAGTTAGCCCTTTTAGACCGTCAGTTTTTCTCATTTGATTGGAGAAAATCCTTTTTGGGCTCAGTATTTTTTCTGAAACTGTGTTGAAAGTCAATTTGTTTCACAAAATGATTTGGTGCATTGATTGTGGAGGCCAATTCTTTCAGGTGCTCCACCATTTGAGAAGTAGTATTATTATTGGTGAAGGTTGAAACCATGGATTGGTGTAAATCCTGATAAGGTGGAGTTCTGACATTATGGCAAAGCGAGTGTCAAAATCGCTCATGTCAGATCCTGTTAGGAATTGCGCTTCTTCATAGAAACAGTCAGCAAATTTTCCCAAGGTTTCATTTTTCAGAATTTTATTCCCATGAACTCCTACTTTTGGATAGCCATTTATTCAGGGCTGCCAGTTACTTCATAATAAAATTATCTGCCTTGTTATATGACCAATTTTACCCTTGAAAATAGGGTGTTACTAAGTTTAGACAAGTGGTATTTAACAATTTTAACAATAACATCTTTTTGGCAATCACTGCAACCATAAATGGTCATTTTGAACAATCTGAATAAAAATGGGGCATTATCCCAATAAAAGGGTGGAAATTTTTGGGTGGGCCTAAAAATCATTGGTTTCCAAAGGCTCAATTGCAGGATGAAGAGCGCAGCTAGCCATTCTAGCGCCAGTTGGTGTGTTGCAGGGTCATCGCCAAAATGGTAGCATAGGTGCTTAGTATATGTTGAGTAGGCTAGTGCTTCCTATATTGTTTTCATCTTTGTATAGGTCCTGGTCCCCAATCTCAGTTTCCACATGTATACAAGTACATTGATGTTTTTCTAATTCTTGCACTTTTTTTGGAGCTGATCATGTTTTTCCTGTGATAGCCATTTTTCCCAGACTTGGCTTGAAATGCTACTTTAAACAGGATTAGATACTTCTCCACTTTGGAATATTTTTTCTCTGACTCAAATATTTTCCTGAATAACCCAATACTAAATTTAGTGACAATGTTGGAATCTTCTTCCACCTTGGTAACGCTATTCTCTGTTCTGGATAAATTGGCTTTAGCCACCAACATTAGAGTAGTCTGATTCACACTCTCCAGATCATTTCAAAGCCGCTGAATTTCACTCTGAGCAGAGGACATGGTGGTACTATTTAACAAGGCTCAACTACGCCCCTGTAGTGAGCACCAAGTGTAAACTTTTAGGTATTTTAATGCACAGGTTGGTTGTAAACACAATAAAAGCACTAGCTTTATGATGACAACTATTAGATTGAGTCTTTATAATTATTGGCATAGAATTCACCTTGGTGAACTGTAATTATAAAAAATTAGGACCTTTGTTCCCTTCAATATTCAATTTAGAAGCAATAATAATAATTACATATCTGATGAAATTTTTTTGCAAAAAAAGCTAGGGGATTTAAAGGAAGAAGGTTGACAAATTTTTAGAGCATTTTAACAAAATCAACTGATTAGCCTCCTGAAACTTGTGACCCTCATAAATGACTTCTGAAGGATGGCGAATTTTCTTAATCTTAGTCAATCCTCAGCAGTGTAACCTTTCACAAATTATCAGCTAGCCCCTTGTGTTAGGAACCATACACTGATGGTCGAGGGGCCATGTTACCTGATTATGACTAACATAAGTCTAAAAAAGCGTTATAAACGCTTCAAAAGCTTTGTAAAAATGACCCTAATCGTTCAGCGCCACACTTTTGAACTATCCACTATGGCAATCCAACTATCAGCAATCAAGCTCTCATCAAAATGCTGATTTAAAATTTTTGGAGATGATCCCTGACAAAACATTAATTAATAAATTATTGGAATATATCTTTGGTTAATTACTACTAATAATTTAGCAGAAGCTATTGCAAAACAATAAATTTCTTTTAACAACCTTCAAAATTCTAATCAGCTAGTGAGATGGATAATGTGGTCAACCAAATTTTCAACAGGTAGTATTCCCTCAAGTTGAGCCTATTTTACCATTGCTTGGTGAATATAGGACTATTTAGTGAGTCTATCAATGTTCCCTCTTTAGTAAGCACCACTGTTATAAATTAGCAATAAAGTTAATAGCTGCCATAAGGGTTGCACAGGATCAAGCCCACTGAGCAACAGACAGACAATCTGGAGATTGTCAGTCCTCAAAATAAACTTGGTCAATGTCATAAGAATATGAACAAATCACTCTAGAAACAACACTTTATTAATATAATATATAATGAGCAGCCTTTATTGCCGACTCTCCTTTTCCTTAGTACCACCTTTCTTCACTTCATGTAATGCTCATATCTTTGTTTTTTTCTGGTCATATTTGACCCTTCAGCATAGTTACTCCCTATTACTACTTTTAGAGGTTTCACCTCATTATTGAAGCAACAGTGGAATTCCTCTTATTCGCCAAGGTTGACTCACTTGGTATCAACTCATCTCAAATCAATTGATATTAATTATTTAAACCTAATCTTGACGGATATCTAAATGATCATTCAGTAGTATTTAGGCTTATCATTCAGCCATATAAATTTACTGACAAAAATTAACAATGGAATCAGGTACACACCTAAGCCACCCTGGTCCCCTCCAAAGTTAAGGCACCCAAGCATCCCAACACTGATCTACACTTGGTTATGGACATCTCTTTGGGGTCAAACCAAGTTTGTAATAGCCTTGTTACCTAGCTATATATACTGTGTTGTATATCCTTTCCTGGGGTTCTCTCTGCTATGGCCTTCTGAGGTGCACTGTCAGCAGTTTTACTAGTGAGTAGTTCCCTTGCAGCGTGGTTTTGCATTCTGCACCCCTTTGAAGGGAACAAGAGAGTTACATACACTCCCTTGAGAATAACAGACCAACCCTTTTTTATATGTGCCTGCTCTTTCCATGTGGGGCTTTATTTGGGTGTGACCTGGTTGCACTGGCATTGGACAATTCCCATTGCAACTTTAGGAGAAAAAGGTTTTAGGTTCTAATAGTCTGATTTTTAATAATACAAAACCGCCTCTCTCCTGGCGGAATGATTTAACCTGGAGTAATTTTTTACTCCTTGCCTTCAGTTGAATGGGCAAAATTGGTCTTCCTTTGTCACTCACGACTCTCTGCGGAATAGCTTACCAGAGTTTGAGGATCGCCCAAGCACTAGCACCAATTCAGTGTTTTTGTCTATGGAAAAACCACCTTCTTTTTTAGGCTTGAGGGTGTCTTGAAGGGTAATAAATTTTACTCACCAATCATGAGCCAGAGCATAAGGAGATCAGCTGAAATATGCTTAATTTTAAAAAAACAATTGGGTTAAATATATTAAATCTTTACCCCATAGTTTAACCTACCCAGGTGAACCAACCATATTGTGGTACTTCCAAACAAGGTGAGAAGATTTTCCTGTGTGCTGATAGGCTAGTTCACCCTCTTTTCAAAGCCTCAATACCCAGCCTATAATGAATTTAATACCTATCCCAAAATTAGTTTTTATTTAATTGAGGCAAGCCGACCAGGGGACAGGCATTACCAAAAGAAAGAAACGAAAGAAAGAAATGACATGAAACCTGTACAGGGTCAACTCCGTTGAAGAAAGTTTTTCCACCTCCAGATCAGGACTCAAATTTTTCTGGTTACGTCATGAGTAAGCTTTTCATGTTATTAGACCTACTAACCACCAATAGCTTCCTTTGGCTGGCACCCCAATTGATGTGCAAAGGGCGGGAATTAAACCCGCAACTTTCAGGTTGGTAGCCGTACGCCCTTACCAACTCGCCTTCCACCCCCTCTCAAAATTAGTTTTTAATGACCCTAAAGACTAGGAGAAGGACTTCAATAAATTTTTTTTCAAGCCCCAAGCTGCTACTTTGAATAATATATTTATAAACTTTTTCATAGTTTTATATACTGTAAGTGAGACCAAGCTATTTGGAAAAAAATAAGCTTGATCAATTGTTAAAATCCTGCCAAATCGGCACCTGCAAGCAAAAGCAAACATGATTCCAACTGCTGGCTGTTTGGTAAGGTCTCTATGCTGCTCACCACAATTTTTCATTTGCTTCAATATTATTTCATCTTGGCATTATTCTCAAAACCACCAACTGGGAAGTTCTAACCCAACCTGCTCATACCTAGTGGACTCAGAATCTTCATGATCCTGTTGTTGAGATCCCCCAACTTTTAATCTCAAAATATATTCGGATATTTAACAGGTGCACGCCTCCCTCTCATCAGAAGCTTCTCTTTATAACAATATAATTGGTTTAATCCACATTTGCGGGGGTGATAATGCTATATCAGCAGTCCCCTGGTGCACCCAACTGGCGTTTTGTGGTGAACTGCACATAGCTGCTTTTGTGAGAATTAATGGAGGGTTTGAAGCATTTCCTTGACCTTCGTTTCCTGGACATGTCATCCTTACAACCTTTCTATGTGTTTTTTCTCTGTGCAAAGCTGGCCACCCAGTGAATATATATTTAAGTGAAATTTTGTGATGGGTCCCATACCCTACCTTTGTCGGACACCATTAAAATGGCATTTCTCTGTTACACCTTAATCCCCATACAAAAAACGCTCCACTATGGCAAGCTACCCTTCCAACTTCGACCATCTGATTGAAGCTTATTGGGGTGATTTCCCCGCCCCAACCCAAAAAAGGCCAGGTAATTTGGCCATCATAGTTTTGAATGGGGGCCTCTATAAATATGGTCCCCAAAAACTCATGCACACCTTTGAAAAAGGAGGAATCATATCATATCTATACCTTCATCTTTTGTAGAAATTGAAAGCAAGCAGGGTTCTACCTCCAAGAATTTATTAGGTGTTTCTGTTGATTCTTCTGCAATTATGTCACCTTAGCCGCCCCTATAAATATGTCACCCAAACTTTTGCCTTTTTACTAAATGTTCAGGGCCTCTCACTGATCCTCCCTCACCTTTGGAGGAATTTAAGGTTTAAATGAGTTTAGCCTCATATTCAAAATAAATCAGCAATCTGATAACATTTCCCTTTTGCATTTCATACCTGTAGTACCTACTGGATCATCACAGGAGGTCCTAGTGGTGATGTCCTTGGATAATGATGAAAAACTTGCTATAGATCATATTGGGAATCCAAGTCATCATAAAAGCATTTTATAATGCAAATTTGGTAATCAAAAAAGCCGTTTGTCAGCTCTTGAAGCTCTAACCTGGAGCCTATTTCTATGTACCAGATCACCCCTGAAAACCTGCATTTGACTTCCACCATTAAATTAAGGACTCAGGAGGTGAAGGAAAAATTTTCTTTATAAATTATAAAAAAGGTCTATTCAACTTTTTAGGATGTAATGGCGTATGTGTCCTCAGTGGTGAGAGTGGCCAATTATCCTTCTCCATTCTTTTGATGTCTAAATTTATCCTAGTGGCATGATTAAACCTGATTAAAGTTTTAGTGGTAATGTGTTGGCATTATCTGCTATGAATAAAAACTATTCTAGTTATTTTTTGTTGTCTGCTACTCTTTCTTCCCCCTGTAGGGATTATCAGCACAACTACTTTGGTGGATACTGGAGCCTCTGAGAATTTCATTGATTAAAACCTAGCTGACTACCTTGAGTTGAACTACTTGCCTGATGTTATGGTTAGGGGAGGGGCCTTCCAGAGTATTCCCACCCTGAAGGTTCAGGGGTCGGTGAATTATCAAGTTGGCAAGTACCAATTGGCTGGCCACTTCCAGAAATTAAAAACCTCTTGTACCCAATTATATTAGGAGTGGAGCGGTGGCGTAAATTTGATGTCAAAACCAACATGAAAGCCAATAACTTGGCGTTATCTTTAAAGAATGGCTAGGAATTGGACATCCCCATGTCTGATCTGGCACTCAGGGCAATTTTCCTAATGGCCAAAGGTACACATGCTCAGCCTTGCACCTCTGCTGAAGCCACTTTGGAGGTGACCTTATCTCTTTGTCCATAAGGGTTTAATTTTTCATATGATGCGGCTTCTGCCAGTGTATTTCCAGCTCATTTGGAGTTTAGTTGCTAGTTCAAACTCACTGTTGATCTGGTGCATATCTCTTATCCCATTTACCATTTGACTATACATGAGGAAGCAACTTTAAATGTGTGGGGTAAGAAGCAGTTAGCTAAAGGTGCAATATCTAAGCGTATTTCTCCAGTGTGCTGACTCTGTTCTTTGTGGAGAAAGAAGATGGTACTCTACGCCCATAAGTAGATTATTAAAACTTAAATAACGTCACAGTACCAGATATACATCCCATCCCAGTGGATTCATAGATTACTCGCTATGTGGAGAAGGCTGGAGTTTCCTTTAAAATTATATTTCTTGAACACGTTTAAGTAGATCCATATCAACAAGGGCCAGGAATGGCTCAATGCAATTCGAACTAGAAAGGATATCTTACAGTTTCAGGTAATGCTTTTTGGGCTTAAATATGCACCTGTTATTTTCCAAAGTCATATTGATGTGGTTTTGGGGGACTTTATGGGTGTACGCGGTGGCCTAAATGGATTATATTATAGTGTTCTCCCCTGATCTAGCATCCCATGAAATTCACTTGTGGCAAGTGGTGGAGCGCTTGAGGGCAGCCAACTTTACGCTGAAAATCAGTAAGCGTGAGGTTTTGAGTCTCAGGTCACCTTCCTGGGCAACGTCATGTTTGACTAAGGCCACATGATAACTCCAGACAAGGAGAAGGCGATTTGTGAATGGGATATTCTAACCTCAGTCAAGGAATTGAGGAGTTTTTTGGTAATTGTACATTCCTTAAATTTCACTTCAAATTTTTTGAGGTGGTGAGGCCCTTGTATAAGGCGAGTGAAGCCAAAGTTGACAGTGGTCCTCTTTTCTGGAGGATGCCTTTTATGCGGTAAAGTGCGCCCTACTGTCTACGTCAGTCCTTCGCCATGTGGATTTTAGAAAAGAAGTTCTTTGTGGGTACTGACGCCTCGACTTTGCAATAGCAGCTGCATCACTACAAGTAGGCGAAGATGGGATAGAGCATCCAGTGGGATATTTTTCTAGAAAAATGTCCTTTCCCAAGTTTAACTACGCCGTTTATGACAAAGAGACATTGGCAGTGGTGAGGCGCCTAAATAATGACATTATCATTTAAATATCTCTTCCCAACCATTCTGCGTTCATACAGACCACCATTCCTTCTTGTACTACTGCGCTCCTCATGTCCTAACCCCACAGAAAACGCGTTAGCATGAGACCCTGTCCCAATTTTTGTTCTCTTATGAGTTTACAAAGGGCAAGGAGAATGGTTTGGCGGATGCTCTGAGTCAGAGCTCTGCTTTTAGATCAGATTTAAGGAGATGGATGTGCACAATACCCGACTGATATTCCCAGGTAAGATTGTATCCCAGCAGCCTTCCTCCATGGCATGTGTGCCATCGCTTGGTCTTCTAAAAAATGCGGAGTAATATATCTTGTTTAGAAAGGTTGTACTTTCTCAGCCCGTGTCAGCAGAATATACTTTGGTTCTCGCTAAGAGCAAGTTGAATTTAGAAGATATTACCAGAGGTTTTTCATGTAAAGGACGAAATGGTGTGGTTTCAGGGACGACTATGGGTTCCTGCAGGATCATTCAGTTTGTAAATCATCCAGGACCATCAGGATGGTATTACCTTTGGGCACCATGGTAAGGCGAAGACTTTGGAGCTGATTCATTGCATGTATAAATTGTAAGGGATTGGCCACACAGATTGCAAGGTGCTATAAGGAGTGCTTGATTTGCAACCAGATGAAGCCAAATCTCTAGCCCCTCGCAGGGTTGTAGGTACCAGTTTAAAGTTCCGAAGGGCCTTAGAATTACTTATCAGTGGACTTCATTGTGGATTTAGCTGCGTCTGAGGGCTATGATGCAATCATGGTAGTGGTTGTTCGATTTACAAAGTTCGCCCATTTCATTCCAGTAACAACACAGTAACTGCGGCTGAGATGGCTAGGCTCTTCATGTCTCAAGTGTTTTCCCTTTATTATATGCCTCAGGAGATAATTAGTAATTGTGGACCATAGATTATCTATGTATTTTAATAAGAGTTGTGTAAAACTCTTCATATTTGTCCATGCCTTTCTTCTGCCTACCATCCCCAATATGATGGTCAAACAAAACGAGTGAATCAAAGTCTGGAACAGTTCCTGCGGTGTTACACTGCCACAGATATTTATATTGGGCTTCCCATCTTCCCATGGCCCAGTTTAGCTATAACAACGCCAACGTGCATCCATTGAGTGTTTTCCGTTTTTCGCCTAAAATGGGGTTTGACCCCTCATTAACATAAAGCCCAACTGAGGATCAAAAAGTGGAAGAGGTATTTGACATTGGTAGGACCATCAATAAAGTACATAAAGGGTTACCACGAATCTGGATGTAGCTATAAAAGCTTATAAGGAGAACACAATGGTAAGAGATTGTTGAGTCCTGCGTACAAGAAAGGGGATCTAATGATTCTTGGTGCTAGAAATACCTAATCAGGCAGCCATGTAAAAAACGGGACTAAAGAGGGTAGGGCCTTACCACATTGTCAGTAAAGTGGGCCACGCCTCATACCATTTGGATCTTCACCCATCATTCTGGATCTTTGCAGTGTTCCATGAGAGCAAGTTGTCCTTGTTTGAGAATCCCCCTCCTGAGATCCTAGAGGCATATCACATCGTTGGGCACCAGAGTAAGAAGTGGAAATAACTGTAGCCTCTCACCAAGAAAGAAGAAGGGTTGAGCACCTGGTGTCCTGAAAGGGATTTAATGCTGCTGAGAACAGTTGGGTACCATCATGCTATTGCGTCCATTCCTAAGACCTGATGAATGCTTTCCATTAGCGGTTTCCTGAGGCAGCATGACCTAAACCTAAGCAAAATATCGCCGCCATGAAACTGGACCCTTCCCCCCTGAGCTTCTCCCTGGCTGAAGCCCTTGGAGGGGTGTAGCCAACATAATGATAGGTAATGTCATGGTTACATGATACAATTGAGAGAACTGATTGAAGGAATATTGCTGGGCGTGATAAGTCCAAAAGGATAAAGTTGAAAAGTCTTCCTGACCTAAAGAATACCTGGGTCAACGCTGGGTACAAGCAATATATGCCCAAGTTGGTACTGGGTGTGCGCATGATGGTTGCCCAGCGTTAAATCAAGGACCTTAAAACGCACCAGCTTTGTTATTATTTATGACGGTTCTTTTATGTTGCTTGAAAAACGGGGTTTTGAAACCCTTTCAGTTTACAATATTGTCAAATCTAGGAGATTTACCTACAATCAATAACTCAAGTTTGGACTTAATAGAGCTACATTACCATGGCTGATGGTAGTGTGCACTTATTGGTTTGTTTAAGATTAGTTCCAATCCCACAAATTGATGATTTCCCCAGTGTTTATTAATCATTTCCTGAGACCAACCTTCCTTGTTGGTCGACTTGCTCTAATAAACTTCCATTAATTTAGTTATTTTAATGGTTCCTCGGGTGGAACTGTGCATGGACTTCCTTGAGGATATCTCCAATTTCATATGTAATTTTATTTTATTGAAATTAACAATAGAATTAGGTGCACACCTGGGCCCCCTGGTACCTTCAGATCAAGGCGCCTAAGCACCCCAACACCAATATGTGCTTGGTTATGGACTCCTCATTGGGATCCTTCCAAGTTTTGTCGTTTCTTTGTTACCTAGTTATATATACTGTGCTGTATACCCTTTTTTAGTCCTCTCTTCTTTGAAACCTTCTAATGTGCCCTGTTCTCAGTTTTACTAGTGACTAGTTCCATCGCGGTGTGACTGTGCATCCTGCACCACCTCGCAGAGAATAAGAGAGTTACAGACTATCTTTTGACAGCCCCGCTAACTGAGCTTCTGAAGAAGGACACAATTTTGATTAAACAGAGTGCTGTAAGAGCACTTTTGACATACTTCAAAAGGCGTTTATCAGCGCTCCTGTGCTGTAGTATCTGACCTTTAAAAAAGAGTTTATCATTTAGACTGATGATTCCCTTTATGCTATGAGAGCGGTCTTGTTGTAATAGTGTCATGGTCAAATGACATCATAGTGGGACCAACCAAGGATAAGGCTGGGCACCATTAGGCCCAGAAGGTGAAGCTTCAGGCCCTCCCTGACCTCAGGCACATACTGGATCAACGCTGGGTACAAGCTAAATATGCCCAGGTTGGTACTAGTTTGGTGCATAACGCCCAGCCCCTTACGTCAGCCCAGGCGTTAAAACAGACAGTTTACATAATTAATGTGGAAGGTTCAATTTGGTTAGTCGAGTAATGGGGCTTTGAAACCCATTCCATTTATGAAATCACGCGTTTTGGTCAAATCCAACTTCAATCAATTACCCGAGTGAAGTCAATTTTGGTGTTTTCTACCAATTTGGATGGTAGTCTGTGCTTATTGGTGGATCAATACTTGGGACCACTTCAGAAGACCCCTATTTCCCCCAACGAAGTTTAATTATGTTTTCCCTGACCAACATTCTTTGTTGGTTGACTTCCAGATAAGCATTCTCCCCATTTACGTTTTTATTTTTATAATACTTAAAATGCTCCTGTGTGCAAACCTCTTCAAGAAGGTCTCACGCTCCATCAACCTTGCCATTGTAAATACACTCCAGCTATCCCCTAGTGCACCGTTGGTTCTCCCAGATTCCCTCCAACCTGGGTCACATAACCCTTTATCTTTGTGCACCGCGTCGCTTTGGGTGGGTCACTTAATATAAAAATTGCACTTCTCTGCCTAAGTTGTTATTGCTCCAGAACCCTCTGCTTGGCTATTATAACTTTAGCACTAACGGCTAGTTCCCTGGTGTGGGCCTTATGCACCGTGCACTACCACGCTGGGAACAGGAAAGTTATAGACACTCTCCTTACAGTTTTTATAGTTTCACTTCTATATTTCTTATGAAAAACCCCTCAAGGTCTTTGTAAAGGTAGTTAGAATTTGCCATGGTTACAGGTATTCATAATAAATTAATTTTGAATCAAGGGCCCCCTGTAGTGAGCACCAAAGTTAATTTCCAGAGGAATAGATATGATCTGGTAGATTGTTGCACAGAGGTTAAAACCACTGATACAATGGAAGGGTGATATAATGATCGCTGTTCCTTAAACAAAGATAATAAATTATATAAAGTAGAAGAAAAGCGCTTCCATGAATTTAAATTTATTGCGTGGAAGGCCGACCATGGGACGGACACTTCCAAATATGACTCAGAAGAGACAAAACTTAGTACCAGGGAAGGCACCCCAGAGAAGCGATGCTATCTCTTGTTGCCAGCGGGAACGCCACTTATGGGGAGGGGGAGGGAAAGTGTGAAGGGGCCATAGCCACAATTGAACACGTGTAGAGGAAGGGGTCTGATTTGATGAATCAGACTGGGAACCAGGAGGAGATCAGCTGTCGGTGACGTGGTGAGAGGTATCCAAACATCCACACTTGAAAGTGGTCCACTAAATGAGACTGGAGTCTGTGGACAGCTTCTTAGAGGGTGAGGGTGGAGCCTGCGATGGCATCTAAGACAATCGTGTGGATGGTCCACATGGCGATTGCAACCACCAAAGCACGGAGGGAGGGTGGAAGTGAGGAGGCCATTGATAGAGCAAACATATCTCTTGACAGACTGAAGGAATGCGTTTGATCCTGGCCCAGCAGACGTTGAACTTCGCGCCATATCACTTTAGAGGTAGGGCACTTCTCCAGGCGGTGGAACAGCGTTCCATACTGGCCACACATGACACAGGATGAGTGTAAAGCATTAGAGCGCTCAGCTGTACGATACACCCGCCTCAGGCAGCGCCACACATGGGAGCAGACTTGAGGCTGCAACAGAGGATGGTGTGCGTATTTCCAAATGGTTTTTTGGGTCTCAATGGAGTAAGGGATATCCATCATGTCTAGGTAGTCCACCCTGGATAGGACATGGGGCCGTATGGGGATCACGCCATCGTGGATGGGTAGCCCCTGTACCTTTTGTGTGAACTGAGGAGAGGAGCGGCCTCTCTGGGCAGTGTGTCTGCTAATACAGATTCTCCACTCAGCGCTCCGCATGGAGAGGAGGATTCATTTGTAGTGGGTTTTAGTCCCGTGAGGGCCTGTGGCCAATGTGTGTGATTCGAGGTATTTCATCAGGGAGTGGGGGTTCGATGGGTTGTTGAGGCCCAAGGCTTGTGAGAAGTTGGAGCGGGACGCGTGGGACCATTGTTGGGAGGGGAGCGTAGGGGCGGTGACGGCCGCTATCCAGGTACCCAAGATCTTGGCAGCATGGGCTCTGAAGTCGAGCAGACCCATGCCACCATGATGATGAGGGCCAAACATGACCTCTAGCTGTACTGGTGGAGGGCGGCCTGACCAAAGCCATCCTTGCAGCAGGGCATACAGGGATTTGAAGAAGCTTGGGGAGAAGGGGATGGCGTGGGCTCCAAACCAGATTTTGGAGAGGAGCATAGAGTTGGCTAAAACAACCCTGCCAGTAAGGGAAGTAGGGTGGGCTCTGAGAGGGGCGATTTGCTTCGTCACGTTGTCCAGAATATGGCACTCCATTATTGCTTACGCATATCCGCCTGCCTCCATCCACACGCCCAGATGGCGTACCGGTCCTATGGTAGGGCGTGGCATGAAGGGGAGCACCAGTGGGGCGGTGTGTGTTGAGCTGGTAGGGCGAGGACGTGGGTGAGCAGATGGGCCGGGTTGGGAACTAATTGCTGGGGCCCAGCAGTTCTGAAACTGACCAAGGAGGATGATTTCAATTTTGAAAGCGGTTAATGCCGCGTTACTTACCTGGGAATACTCCTGGATGAGAGCTTCAAGCGCGTGTGCATCTTGATTATTAGACACCCCAACCACACAATCATCTGCGAACGCCATTATCTTGACTGGGGCTTGGCCTGGCACATGGACCCCGTGAGTTGGGCATTCACATTTTGCAGTAGTGGGTCAAGGCTGAAGTTGTATAAGAGTGGGCTGAGGGGGTCCCCTTGTCGCAAGCCCCTTTGAGGGCGGACTACTTCCGTTAGGAAGCCAGGGCCACGTACTGCCATTGTTGCAGATTCCGTGAGCAGCATCACCCAGTTGATGAAGAGAAAAGAGCTTCCATGAACACAGTATTACTATAAAAGCAGCATTGTACTGACAAAACCAAGGGGTCTACATTATTAACAACTTCTTACTGCAGAGTCACACTACAGTTTCCCATACAAAAATAAATACCCCTTTTACTCTATAACTATTATCTTCCTTGCTGTGGCCACAAACCTACAGTTTAACCAAGCAGGTAATCTCATTCACTAATTCGCTCAGTGTAACTGTTGAATCTTAGGTCTATCTAGGATGGCTGGTTCTTTTTCTGCAGTAAGGTGGAAATTTGAACGCCTATTGTATGAAGATAATAGACCAGACGGTGACTATAGTTAAGATATAATTACTTGTAATTATACTTGAAGCTGTATTCTTCTGTCGTTACTTAGACAATGGCATGCTGCCCTGATTCTTCTGATCCTAAGTAAATTCTTGACTTAATACAACGTAAATTATTAATTACAAAAAAGCTTTGAAATTAAACTATAATTTTATATTAATAATTAATGATAGTTTATTAGTATCAACTTGGGATATTATAGGGTTTGATGTTCACCACATCTTACCCATGACGCCTCAATTTCAATAGCACTTGGCCAGGGAAAGTAATAAGTTCATTTGAGGGTCTACAATCCATTCAACTCAAGGCATCTCAAATGCCTCAGAGTAAGTCTAAAACTTGGAAATATTCTCAAGACAGCATTTCTAACGTGTCTGCAGATAGATGAACTGATACTCATGTCAAGTAATTGGAAGCACATATCAAGGTGATTCATACTACTAATTAGTAATCAACATGATCAAAAACTTGATCAACACTAAAGACTAATTTAGACATGGACAAAAAAGCCCACGTGCTCGAGTCATTTAGTTTTATATTATTTTAAGTCTGACTAAACCAACAAAGCCCTCAAGCCCATGTCATCATAGTCAAATATTACTAAGTGGAATCGCTAGGCCACAAATCTTAAGCTTCTCATAAGCCAAAAATATTCCTAATCTATAATCACTGACATAATATATGATCCATAATAAATTAAGCATGCTAATATTATTATGTCCCTAGAATATATCTGACAATTAGATCCAGTCAACAACTCAACAGTAACTCTCAGCGGAATTGTAACTCTATCGCTGCATTTCTCATTATTAATCTTTGGTATCAAATCCGCCAGCAACCATTAGAAGCTTAATAATTTGACGTCTTTTGGATTATCCTCAGCTTATAAGCACCAATAATCAAATCATTCTGATTGCAATTGAACTGCTTCTGAGTTTACCAAATTTGGATTCCTCTAAGATCACTCAACTACCATTGTTAATCAGATCCTAGTATTTGGCATAGCGGGAGTAAACCATCTGATATTCTTAACAGCAGGCTTCAATTAAGCTCACGCCTTCTAAATACTCGTTTTTTCAACCCAAGTTGGAGTTCCTCAGGCATAAAGTCCCCAAGCAGAGACCGAACCCTATCATACATAGTTTCTGAAATTGAAAAGATTATCATATAAAGCTTATGAGAAATTCAAGTGTTCCTTAGGGTAGTTGAGTACCACAGACAGTTCATCCTATGGTTTTCTAACCTCGCTGAACCATTAGTCTATCTGCTCCAAAAGTAAGCTCAATTTGAAATGGATTCTAGAGAAGGATCAGGCATTCAAACTCCTTGGGAACACTTTAATTACCCAATCTGTTATTTAAAAATCAAATGTTTGATCAGCCCTTTTTGCTATTTGCCTATGTCAGTATTGTTTCTGTGGGTCATCTTGGCTTAATTAGCAATCATCAAGTATTCCAACCAGCGTTTTACTTCAATAAAACCCTCTATAAGACTGAGAAGACTATAGTGTTACCTTACAAGAATGCTTTCCTGTGCTTCTCAAAAGTTTGCATTTTTGCCTTATTATATGGAGCTCACTTCACCTTTATCACAGATCATGCCTCTCTCATATGGGTCCATCAGATGAAGGATCCATATGGGAGACTGGCTATATGGGCGCTACTGATATAGAGTTTTAATTTATTATGGCTTATTGCACTGGTACTACCCATCAAAATGTGGATGGGTTATTGATGATACTGAGCTTAGTTGTGTTGGTACCTGAAGAAGACCGCTTATATGATCTGATAGGCCAACCGGACAAATGAGAGCTGGAGACACTGTATACTAAAAAAGAGTTGCAATCTTTCATAAAGGACACCCAAATCAAGCATGGGATGCTCTATAGATTAATCAATGGAAAAGATTACCTATGTGTGACTGTCCTTATGAACCAAAATTAAAATTAAAGGCCACTCCAGGGCAGGATATGTATCTATAAAGATGATGTATGAGTGGTTGAATTAACAATGTGATTAGCACCAAATGCTTGGTCCATACATGAATTATTAAAAGCTTGTTTAACCTGAAGGATGCAGGATTGTATAAGCCCTCACCACCAGCATCAAATTGTGGCTCACTTGTCGCCATTTATCATGGTCAGTGTTAATTTATTAGTACCTTTAACCATTAGTCTCCATGGCCATCGCTATAAGCTACTCGCCATGGACCATATAATCAGGTGATTTGAGGCTACCTTTGTCCCTGTCGCCACTTAAAAGGCTACAGCCTTAAACATTTTCTGCTCAATTTTATAACAACAATTGATTCCCAAGAGTCTTACTTTCTGACAACAGGTTAGATTTTACATCCCAAGTGGTGCAAGAAAAAATGTCACCGTTTAGTACCAGCCAACTCCTCACTTCCCCCTCCAAAAAAATCCTCTAAATAATGTGATTTAGAACAATAAATTATTTCTTTTATCTATTATGTATAAGATGGCGGCTACCAATCCCATGTTATGGAATTGTTATCTGTCTTTGAACTTGTTGGCCTACCAGATAAGTTACCATTGAGTAATCAAGATGTTGCCATTCCATACACTTCAAGGAAGGGAACCACAATTAACTAGCAGTGTCCAACCACTGATAGTCTCTTCTGCTCATGAAATGCCAATTTAACTGTTAGGGCACTGGCTGAAAATGATCAGGTTACAAGCTATTGCCACCCAAGGGATTGTTACAACTAACCAAATGAGATACCTATTTAAATGCTCATTGATTGGCCCTTTCCACCTTTAAAAATTGGAGAACTCATCATATGTTTAACATCATCGCCGTGGTGGACAGCCCAAGAAGCTTGAAAACTCCTAGTTGGACCTATATTACATCCTATACAAGGTAGAATCTGAGTATTCTATTGCAGAGGTCATCCATGTAACGGATTAGGAGGCACCTGATCCGTGCATTGGTTCAGATTGGGTGGAAGTTAATTTGAATGTGGCCCTGGTTCAACAGGCAACAAATTTGGTAGGTTTGGAGCTGGGAGAAATCACCATCCCAAATCTGAATCACCTCCACAAAATGACGATGGGCTTATGTGGGGCATGGATGGTGATCCGGTGGGATGGCGATTATTTAATAATGATGTGGTGGTCAGGGTTCAGAGGAGCTTAACAGAATTAAGAGCCTAATCGATAGTTGCAACATATTTAAGAGAAGACGCTGCAGCCCTGAAGGGCAGTTGTGTCTTCTATGAGGAATATACAAAATAAAGGACTTTGCTAAGCTTGAGTTTTTATTAAATCTATTTTAATAAAAGAAGTCAAATCAGATCAATATCATGAGCTCCACCAGTGAGCTCGGTGTTGCGTTGGCGTTGTTCTCAGCCTTATCCTGGTCCCAGACCCTGTTACTAATGTGCAGTATAATGGGAACAGTGGTCCAAGAATATGTGGCAATGATGAGACATGGCAGTCAGGTTTGGGGATGGGCCTCTGCCAGCCTGTACCTAGTTTGGTCATTAATTTGGCTCTTAGTGCCCAATTTGTTCATGTCATATTGGTGCAAACCCGCCCATTACATTAGACACAACTCTAATACTTCATTGTCGGTTTTGTGGGGCCCCCAGGAGGAGGTGGTGGTCCCAGGTGGGGAGTAATGGTACCACCATGTGTTGATGGTGGTGATGGTGAGCTTCTCGCTTACATTCGTGATAAGAGAAATGATCTGAGTGTGTGGCTTGAGGCTCACAAGGAGGGAGGAATGACAAGGGGGTCCTGTATCCCCAAAAGGATGAGCAGCTTTGCCGATGGAGGCCTTAGAGAAAATTCACCAAGTGGTGTCGCAGATTTATTTTCAGGTGCAGTTGGCTCAAACAACAGGTGGAGAGACCCCTCTCTCATTGCAGATTGCGCAGATCATGAATGCACTACCTCTGGAACTTTCCAGGTGGGTGCAAGAGTTGGTTGAGGAGTAAGGTCGCCTGCTGGGATCCATGGATGAGTGTGTGGACTGGATTGACCGGGTGACTTGTCTGGATGAGGCGCAAGACAAGGCGTGGTCAGCTCAGTTGACCGTGGAACAGGGCCAAGGTTTTGTGGAGGAATATGGGCGGATTTTCTGGCCATTGGCAAAAGCAGCGAGGGTCTCAGATTTGCAATCATCGCGGACGTTCAGACAGGGGCTGCAGGCGGACATGTTGACTTTGGCGGCTGCTAAAGTTCAAGGTTCGTTGGCAGAGGAGATTGCTTTGGTGATACAGGTGGAAAAGCAGTTGGCATTGGTGCAGAGCCGGAGAGAGGATTTGACATCCCCAGGAAGAGTCCAGTTGCCCATCATTGCTATTAGAGGACGAGGAGGCTGGCGGGGTTCTCTATGGAATTTTGGAAATATCCATGGGGGCCCACGTCAGGGTAGCAGTGAGGAGTCAGGAAGAGTAGGTCCGGAACCTGGACAGAGCTATAGCCTTCAACCTACTTTGCCCACAAACTTGCAATTGAAAATGCTTCTAACATTAAACATTTTTCTTCGCTTTATCCCAGGTTATTTATTCCAGTTGAGCTATACTCACATGGCCGGACTGAGAAGGTGCTGGCCCTGGTGGATACAGGGGCTGAGGAGAATTATGTGGAGTTTGCCTTAGCAGAACATTTGCAGTTGGAAATGAGAAGGGGTCCAGAGGTGGTGTTTGCCGACGTATCAAGAAGAGCCCCCTTGTGGGTTCTGGAGCCTTTAATTGTCATTTGGCAGAATTTTTTTGGTTGAAATAGGGTTTCTGTGCAATTTGGAATCTGGCCCACCCCGTGGTGCTGGGGATGCGATGGTGGCATCATTTCCAGCCACAGATCAATGTGTTGTGGAAAACAATTACCCTATCACCCAAGGTTGGTCCTCATATGACGTGGAAGATGGAGGTTGGGGGTGACATCCCGAGTGGATGCAGGAGCTTAGGGGGAATGCAAGAGGTAAAGCTCCCACCCGAATACAGTGACTTTATGGATGTGTTCAGGCCCATTAGAAGCTCACCTTTCTCCCCTATGGGTTCATTTGCATTCTTGTTTCAGTTCAAGGAGGGTTCAGACCTCCCCAAGGGATGTCCGGTCTACCCTCTAAATGAACGGGCCAGGGAAGCTTTGGAGATCCATGTGGAGTCCATGCTAGACAAGGGTTTGATTGAGCCCTCCAGGTCTCCAGTGGTATCTCCTGTGTAGTTAGTACCAAAGGCAAGTGGCGACTTACGCCCATGTATAGATTTTTGACATCTAAATGTGGTCATGGAGCCAGATCCATATCTGATGCCACTTTTGAAGGATATTCTTCTGAAGGTTAATAGATGTACGATGTTTACAAAGCTCGACCTGGTGGATGCATTTAATCAGATTCTGGTGAGGCTGGAGCATCAGCAATATATGGTGTTCAAGTGCCACCTAGGGGTGTACCAATACTGTGTAATGCCATTCAGGCTGAGAAACTCTCCAGCAGTGTTCCAATGGATGATTGACCATGTCCTTGGGGGGGATGATTGGAAGTTACTGTGACGCCTATATGGATGACATCCTAGTGTTCTCGCAGTCCCAGGAGGAACACATTCGAGATGTTTGGGAAGTTTTGGGGGCGATAGGCCAAATGGGCTTGAAGTTGAAGCCTTCAAAGTGTGAGTTCAACTGGAGTTTGGTGATGTTTCTCAGCAACGTGGTATTCTGGAATGGATTGGGGGTGTGTCTGGATAAGCTCCAAGCAGTTTGGGCCTGGAAGGCTCCCACAGATCAGATGGGGGTGCAAAGTTTCTTGGGTACCTTTAACTTCCTTCGTCAGTTTGTGAAGAATCTCTCCCAAATGTCCTTACCACTTACACAGTTGACCCAGGACGTTCCATTTGTATGGGGAAAGGAGAAAAGTGGGCGTTTGAATTATTAAAGGGTATGTTACTTACTGCACCAATGCTGGTCCATCTGGATCTGAGGAAATCTTTTGTGGTTGAGACAGATGCCTCAAATTATGCTGTGGGGGCGATATTGCTTCAGGAGGGGGAGGATGGGTTGAGCATCCCATGTGCTACTACAGCCGTAAGCTGCTCCTTGCAGAAATGAACTACCCAATATAAGATAAAGAACTGTTGGCGGTGATGGCAGCCTTGTGTGAATGGCAACATCACCTCCTCTATGCCCGGC
The DNA here is from genome assembly GCA_022478985.1 of Massospora cicadina. Taxonomy (NCBI): domain Eukaryota; kingdom Fungi; phylum Entomophthoromycota; class Entomophthoromycetes; order Entomophthorales; family Entomophthoraceae; genus Massospora; species Massospora cicadina. The sequence goes on from JAKSZP010003984.1 coordinate 27,452, forward strand.
ATCCTTTTGTTACCCAAATGGACCACAAGTCCTTAGAGTACTATCGCCAACCCAGGAAGATGAACCAGCGACAAGCCAGGTGGCATGTGGAGCTGGTCCGCTATGACTTCTGGGTGAGTACTGGCCTGGTGCTTTGAATGTCCTGGTGGATTGGTTGAGCCAAGATGAAGCTTTTGTGTATGAGAAGGGGGAATTGGAGGAGTTCAACACTGCAATTATGCTTCATCTGGATCAGTTTGCAATGGTTGAAGATGGAGGGTGTGAGTTGGGGGAGGAAGTTCGCTGGAAGCAGAGGAGCGCGGAGTTTGCACAAAGGCTGAAAACTGAAATGATGGAGGATTGGCCGCACCAGTATCACGCGGATTTCTGTTAAGAGGGTTGGGGTGCTATACCACAAGTCACGTGTATGGGTACCCAACCCATCATTACGGTGGAAGGTAATATGGGCTTCCCATGACTATCTGTTGATGGGTCACCCGGGGGTGGGGAAGATGATGGAGTTAGTACAGCGGGAGTATTCATAGCTGGGCCTTTGTAAGGATGTCCATAAGTACGTGCGGGAGTGTTTGGTATGCGCAAAGTCAAAGCCATCAAGGAAACCGCCATTGGGTAAGTTGAATCTGTTGCCAATACCGCAGAACCCTTGGAGTTCGATCAGCGTCAATTTCATAGTAGGACTTCCAAAGGTGCAGGGGAAGGACGCGATTATGGTGGTCATGGATAGACTTACCAAATATGCTGTATTCTTCCCTTGCACTGGGAGTTTTTTGGCGAAGGATTTGGCAAAGGTTTTCATTGATGAGGTGTTTTCTTGTCATGGCTTACCTGAGGAAATTATTTCAGATTGGGGCCCACAATTTGTCTCAAAATTCTGGTTGAGTCTATTGGGAAGTCTAGATATCAGACCAGGCCAGTCCTCAGCGTACCATCTGCAATCTGATGGTCAAATGGAGAGGGTGAACCAGATACTTGAGCAGTATCTGTGGTGTTACATGTCCAATTGTCGGGATGACTGGGTATCATGGGTCTGGATGGCCCAGTTCACGTACAGTAACCATTTGCAATCCTCATCAGGAATGTCGCCATTTTTTGTGAACCATGGACTAAACCCAAAGTTGAACGGGGGATCTACGGGTGGCTTATGTCAGGGGGTGGATGAAATGATTTGTACCATGTCAGAAATCAGGAAGACACTACGGGGGAACTTGGAGCAGGTGGTAGCTCAGCAGAAATGGCAGGCCAATTGGCAAAGGGTGTCAGATCTGTCATTTAAACCTGGGCACTGAGTTTTGGTATCAGCCAAGAACTATGCCATCCCTGTAAAGAGTCGTAAGCTGGGTCCAAAATTTCTGGGCCCATACTGGATCATCAGAGCGATTAATCAGGTTGCCTTCAAGTTGAGTTTACCAGCAGATTCCAGAGCTCACCCAGTGATTCACGCCTTCCAGCTTCAGGCTTTTGAGGGTGAGGGGCCCAAGCGCCCTGGTCCATTGAATCCTGGAGAAGGGGAAATCCCAGAATATGAGGTGGAACGGATACTGGATGCCAAGTGGGTGAGAGGCTGACAGCAGTTTCTGGTGAAGTGGAAGGGCTATCTGGTAGAGGAGTCAATGTGGCAGACAATGGAGGACTGTGCGCGGTGCCCAGAGAAGGTCCAGGAGTTCTGGTCTTCACAGGGGGGTGATGTAATGGATCAGGAGGCACCTGATCTGTGCATTGAATCAGATCTGGTGGAAGTCAATCTAAATGTGGCCCTGGTTCAACAGGCACCAAATTTGGTAGGTTTGGAGCTGGGCAAAATCGCCACCTAAATCTAAATCACCTCCACAAAATGATGATGGGCTTACATGGGTTGTGGATGGTGATCCGGTGGGATGGCAATTCTTTGATAATGATGTGGTGGTCAGGGTTCAGAGGAGCTTAACAGAATGAAGAGCCTAATTAATAGTTGCAACATATTATTTAAGAGAACACGCTGCAGCCCTGAAGGGCAGTTGTGTCTTCTACAAGGAATTTACAAATAAAGGACTTTGCTAAGCTCAAGTTTTATTAAATTTATTTTAGTAAAAGAAATCAGATTGGATCCAGATCATGAGCTCCACCAGTGAGCTTGGTGTGGCGTTGGCGTTGTTCTTGGCCCTATCCTGGTCCCAGACCCTGCTACTAATGTGCATTATAATGGGAACAGTGGTCTAAGAATATGTGGCAATGACAAGACATGGCGGTCAGGTTCAGGGATGGGCCTCTGCCAGCCTGTACCTAGTTTGGTCAGTAACTTGGCTCTTACTGCCCAATCATTTGTGGCGTATTGGCGTAAACCCACCCGTTATAATCCAGGGCAGTGTGGTTAATAGAGTCCTTGCTAGGTTCCTAATCCTATGTTTTTCTATGACATGATTTTGAGGAGACACATTTAGAATTTATTATGTCATATGATCCAAACCTATCAAGTATCAAAGTAATGATCATTTAAGATGCCCTCCTTTAGAATCAAGTTTTGACAACACTTATAAGTTGTTGCTTAATGAATTAAGCTCCCAAATGGGCAAGAATTAATTAATGGAGATGGGAACTATTTAAGATACAAATAGGACTAGGTTCCAGATTGATGACATGGTTGAAGCTGCAATCTGGAAACACCAGAACCACAAAGGCCTAAAAATCCAGTTACTGATGGGGTAGGAGCAATACTTCTTGACCCTCATACTGGATGAGAAGTGAAGATCCTTATTGAGGAGGACTCAGTCACTCTACACCACAAGGCTCTCCGCATCCTATAAATATTTAAAATTTTAACTCAATAGGTAATTCTGAAATCTCTCCTATATTCTAAATTAGTGTATATTTTTACGTTCCTTTGCATATTCACAACAATAGCATTAGCAGTTGTGAACCAGGATAGTTGCCAATAGATGGACCTAAATGATTGCAACAGTTCTTTTCCATTAATTTTCAGGAGCCATACTATCCCTACAAGCCAACTTGAAGGAAGCATAATCTACAAACAGGACATCTTTAGGCAGCTAAAAAATTAATTCTTTGTCTTCACTATTGAAGTGAAGCCTAGGATACTTAAAAACTCTTTATATGGTAAAAGTTTAGTCTATCTTAAACTTTAAATTATAATTGGATTTATGTAAAATATACTAAAGCCTTTTTAAAATTGTTCCCTTTGCCACTAAAATTTTTAAAGTATGTGCCATATAACCAATCAAGAGGAATAAAAATAATGATATTGTATTGGATATTAATCTAGATTGAAGTATTCTTGTTAATCATAAAATTCCTATTTATAAGAATAAAAGAAGCTTTATAATTAGAGCTTAATTATAGACTAGATATAGGCTAAAATAAAGCCTAATTATATATAAAATTAAAACCATACTGGCAGATACTAAAGGAATTATATGCCTAGTTTAGGTTTGGCATTTAACTAGGACAAACTAGCATACTTTAATTTGCAAATACTTAATATAATAACACTAAACAAACCTATAATTATATAGAGTAATAACATTAGTTTTAATGGATACAAATTTCAGATATCATTTTATTTGAAATATGTTTATATTAAAGAATTATAGACAAGGTAATTAAAGGATGTTAGTAATTTTTAGCTTTACATGTTTAAGTTTAATATAACGTGAATACTAATAGCAAATTACTTAATTATGAAAATTTCACTAAAAGAGTAGCAAAAAAATATATAATGGATAAATTTAATAAAACTTTAGTATCTAACATAGTTGCCTTAATTAGTTTGACCAATTTCAATCTTTAATTATAACTATGTTTGTATGTATCTCAAATTGATTGCAATGTTACAAGAAATGCATGCATGTAATTACTGAAATACTTGATTGATTTGAGATATACTCTAACCACATTGAAATCTCACTTTCTTTACCTTAGATTTTATTATTGGCTGCAAGTACTAAGTAACTCATAAGGTACAAATTTTTAAATTAAATTTATTTGAGGTATGCTGACCAGGGGACAGACATTACCAATACTCATTGAGCAAAAAAAACTAAACTAATGGAACAACAAAACAAAGCAAAACCTCTAACCAGGAAGATAGCTGAATATCACTAAACCATCATGATAGAGGGGGAGGGGTGATCAGGCAGCTCTTTTGCAGGATTATTGCACATGGTGGTTGAAATATTGGTTACTTTCCTCAAGATTGTCCTGGAAGACAGCCTTAGCTAATTCTGTGACATGATATTCAGCTTGAAGGTGGGAATTTGGGTGTTGGGCTAAACTGGTTATATCTTGCCAGATGATTTTAGCAGTAAGGTTGAATGTTGCTAGTTTCACAACATGCAAGACAGCATTTATGGCATCTTTGGTCATGTTGGTGATTTCTTCCCGTGCTACTTCAGGGAAATCAAGGGAAAAGTCAATTGAGCTTAGCCCTTCATGGAATTGAGCAACTGATTGGGCCACTGCTTTGCAGAGGTGATTGCAATGGGGTGAGGCCACTACTGCTAAGGTGAGCTGGTGGTCACTTTGGTAGGAGATGGCATTGGGGTTAGGAGAAAAACATCTGTGTGAGAGGGTTTTGCCAAAATCAGAATTATAAAATTCAGCCCATTAATAATCATCTGGGCCAAAAACTTTCATGAGTTTGCTCAATAGTTACAATTTTACCTGATTCATCAACCTAATCCAATAGGTCCCAAGAATTTTAGTTCATGAGAATAGTGGAGGCAGAATTTATGTGGGTGGTAGTGGGTGAATGGGTGGATGCTTGGGTACAAATGGTAATCTAAGCCTGACTCAGATTGGCTGGGTTGAATCTGGGTGGGTGAGTGTGGCCAAGGTTTTGGTGGAGGCCAACTTCCCATGCTGGCCTTGTGAGCTAGTGTGGGGAGTGAGAAGGGGCAATAAAACACCCCATTCAGATACTGCTGACAAGTGTTCAGAAGCTGCATCAGAGGAAGTGGAATGCTGGCAGAACTTTTTAGAATGGTCAAACCTAAAACAGAGGGGACAAATTTGGTGACTATGATCAACATAAGCCCAAAAGAAATGCTCTGGCGCTGCTGCAATATGAGTATAGGTGGATTTGGGCTATGGCAGAATAATATGGTATTATGGTGGCAATAGCATGAGGGGCAGTAAGGTGCTGTGCACTAGAGGGAACAATGAAGATAAGGTTGGGTTGAGTTTCATAAGCCATAAGCCCTGATATCAACAGTTCATACAAAAATTTAGGGTAGGAGATTGGAAAGGAGGGATGCAAATGATACCACAAGTGTGGTGTTGGAAGGGAGGCAAGTACAGGTAGTTGGAATGGTAGTGTTTTTATAAATTAGGGGGGTCTAAGCTGCTGCTGCAGCATCCTCTGACATGAAGCCTGTCAAAATAGCTCTTAAAAGGGCAGAAATTGATAAAGCCAGCTAATGTAAAGGCAGCAGTGGCTAGTTTTATTAATGCTTTGTTAGTATACAGTAATAAATACCCATAGTTGACATGGAGACAAAATTGAATATTGGAATGAGGAAGAGTGTGAGGATGGGGGCGAGAAGGGTGGATGCGTGCAAGGCGGAGCGCTAAATCCCATAGGGAGACAAATTGGCCAGAAAAGGTTGGTGGGCTATTCAAGCCCATGCAAATGCATTTGCCCACAGGGCAGAAAATGCTAGGTGGTGGTGCACTGCTGCCCAACACTGGAGCAGCAGGTGGCAGGTCAAAGGACATCTATTGGAAAATGATGTGACCAGAGTTGGTAGTAAAATAAACTTTTTTAATAAAATTTTCTCAAAAGGGAGATTGAGGGGAAAGAAATGTCATAAGGTACAAATCTTATTTACTTTTATTGACTTTTGAAACATTGTAAAGGTATGCTGGTAATTTATTACCTTCATTCTTAAACTTTACCACCAATAAACCCACATAGTATCTCTCCTATATCAGTTGATAATTTCATGATGCATAGTTTGATTTAAGTAACATTAACATTAAATCTTAATTGGTCATAAACTATCATGTATCATACAGTAAATAAAAATAAAAAAAACAATTTAAGCTATTTATATAGTTTTAATGTATATAATGCATCCATTTATATCTATATAAGTTACTTGCACACTCTATCATAAACTGTAGCAATATGTATTTAGCCTAAAATTATAGAGACGATGGTAAGTTAAAAGATGCAAACCTTGTAGTACAATAGCACTTGGTTACAAACTTATTAAGTCAATAATCTATTGAGTTCAATTTTAAGCTTTTATTTGCTCATATAGATTACTTGTCAAAGCGGAAGTTTAAATTTTATAGAAGCTTTATATTTAGCAGTGAATCACTATAACAAACTTATAGCGAGCAGAATTCTAACTAAAATTTGTATAAAAATGCCATGTTTTTTACAAATACTTTTAGCGGGTACACATAACCCAGAAAGGTAAAATTTTGTTTATTCCAAGTAGGAGGACCATGGGACCAACTCTACCGAAAAAGAAAGTTAAATTTTAAAGTCGTAAATCTCATAAATTAAAACAATGAGTCATTGAAGGGTTTTGGTTTTTTAATTACAAATAACTTGTTTAAAGCTTAGCACACTGTGTATGGTTTTTAATACTATTAAAAATATAAAGTAGCATAGACGCCCACAAAGTGATTTGTTAAAAAGTTTATTATGCCAATAATCTAAAGTAATGTCTTAAGTTGCTCAAACATAGATTAGTTGAGCTCAATATAAATTTTATTGTTTCAAGGCGACTCAAAATATTTCATTATACATGTTTACTTTTGTCTGCCTCTGTAAAAGCTGTATAAATTATACTACAGCTTACATTTGACACAAGTACCTTTAAAAATATATACTAACTAAAAATATACATGGAACGTTTTCATAAAAACAGCTTGGATTAAGCAACGTTATTAGAGCACGCTTTAACATTTTATCAAATCGCAGCTTTTCACTTTAGTCGGGTACTTCACCCTAATGGAGACAAAAAATATTTGTCTACATGTGAATTTAAGACAATAGACCAAATTACATATTAGTGACGATAGTATTTAAAAATAAGCTTTTTTGGCATGGAACTTGTATAAAGGTGATAGTGTAGAGTTGAGCCAATAAAAAGTAAGTTTAAGATTTTAAGCCCCCTATATTAAAATAGCTTGAAAAAACTCAGGTTTTAATCAAAAAGCACGATAACTATTAATGAGATTCTAAGATTCTGTAAAACTAACCTTAGAATATAGAAACAGTTATGTACCAACTAAGGGAAGACAAATCTACAAAGGTAGATTTTACATTTAAATATTTACTTGAAACAAAATAAAAAAATGACTTGAGCAACAATATAACAAAGAGGACGTAAATAAAATATAAATAAATAAAGTGGCATTTACCAGAGAATATTGAGGTTTATACAATACTTCATTTGATAGAAAAACCCTACATACAATGGTTTCATAAAACTTGTTTGCAATTCATAAACAATTATACTTTCAAAATAAAAACAAGTCCTTCAGCACGAAAAAGGAAAAGAACAAAAATAAATCATGTAGAAGAACAAAAACTACTAAGGCTGCTCACAGTTTACTAAGCCATCCAATGTAAACAATTGGCAAGATAAATCTTTTTAGACCTATGTAAGATTTTAGTTCACTCTAGTAGGCTTAGCATTGCGATGAGGTTTGGGGGTGACATTAAGAACGGTTTCGATAAGCTTTTTGGCTACTTCGTCCTTGTTTTTGTTGTAAAGCTCTCTAATTTCATCAACTTTGGACTGGGTGTCCTGTTCAATTGTCTTTGCTATTTCTTCGGTTGAACCCGAGTGCTAAAAGACGAATAAATTTTTATAAAGATATTGTAATACCTCCTCTTCAAAAGAACGGAGCTCTTCTTGCTTTCTTTGCTTGAGCAAGTCAATCTCCTTTGCAGCCTCAGAGCGAGCATCCTTAAGTCTTTGTACTCGATCTTTAAAAAAATGGTTTATATAAAAATTCTACCAAACAGTAATATTTAGGAGGTACCTACATTGACGCGCTTTATCAACGATTTTCGAAGCTTCCTCCTCAGCCTTTAAAAGAGCCTGAACACCCTGAGAAGATTGTGAAACCTACATATATTTATCAAAAAGTTATTACTCCAGCTATGGGAAAAGTAAAAAATGTATTTACCATAATTAATAAAAAATACTAAACTGAACTTGAGTTTATGGGTTTCGCCCACCCAAATTATATTACGGTTGAACTATGAAATCATTTTCGAAAGCCAACGAGCTGATGCGGGCCGTGTACCGTAATCATGTAGCTGCTTAACTCGCAACATACTTAGTAAAATAAACTATGCTAATTTCAACTAGGACTAAAGCTGTAAACTGTTCAGTACCCTATTTAAAAACAAAATACAAACTATTTATTACAAACTAGCAGGGATCCGAGGATTCAATCACAGATATTTGTGTATGGTTTTTTATAGTATTAAGTTAGTATAAAGTTAATGGTATGTCTATCATTAATATTCATAAATTGTAAGTTATGAATATCTAAAAATTATAAAGCAATAGATCCATCATTTATATTTCCTTAATATAAAATCAAAGTTTGATAATTAAGTATATAATATAATTAGATACATCTATTCATATATAGACCAATATAAATAGTATATACATAAGTATATGGGTATCAGTTCATCAAAAACGTTATACGCTAAGTCAGTCTTAAACTTTTGATAAAACCATTATATTTGTATATAAAACATATTCATTACACTCAGTTTTTATAGATAATTTTATACCAGTGCCTTCTTTAAAAGACACATATTTTGTTTTGCTAATTATCATAGTAGTTAGAGAGCTCACTGTTTCTGCATATTTTATAACAATTACAGTTACCTATAAGAAAAGCAATCAGCTCTTAAATCTATACTAACCATATATAAAGTTTACCTTTACAACATATTGATAGTTATTGTAAAGTATGAATAAATGAGAAATGAAATCTTTTATATTGAATAAAAAGCTATTGGTTATGATTAGGAATCTTGGGATAGGTAATGTTTCTCCTTTGCCACAGCCTGTTAAGATAAGCACTTTAGTATATTTCTGATAACCTATCTATTATATATATTATATTAAATACCTGTGGTGGCTTTGAATATCTCATAAGTATACTTATAACTTCTTGGTTTATTTTTAATTTTTGAGCTGGTAATCACTAAATAGTTTTTATAAGAAATACTGAAACAAGTTTTTACCAAAGAGGGCACTGTTATGAGTGCAGCTCATTGAAAGAAGATGGGCCTTTTCAGTTTGGGTGCATTAGTACCCAGTGAAAAGCTCAGAATGCCAAGGCTCAGGAGATCTAGTATTTCTAAAAGGAGACTTTCTAATGGATTTATGAGGAGCATTAACACTCAAAGACATACCAAAGCCTTTACAGCAAACTGTAAGGTTGCAATGGGGAAAACCATAAGTCTTTCCAGGGAAACACCCAGGGGCAAGAGAGGCAGAGAAGACAATGAACCTCCAGGTTCTACAGTTGTCAGTCTTAGTATGGAATTAAATTGAAATGATGGGAGGTTTTTTTAATAGTTTGCATCAACTTGGTTTTGTATTGGCAGGTTAAATCAAATTTAAAGGTGCGCACAGCATGAGTGATGGATTGACAGTAATAATTAGAACATATGCACTTACAAATTTGATTGCTGCTTGTGAAGATGCTGGATTGGTGTATTAAGCACTTGCTCTAAAGTTCTCAATACCATTTTTTAAATGATGGTATGCATTGCCAAATAGACTTAGGGTCCTAATGGTATGGTGTAGAGGGCGGATATTGATAAAAGTTAAGAAAAAATTATGTTTATTTGATATAATTTATAATAAGAGATAAATGGGCACCATGCCCTATGAAGAGCTAAGTCATTTATAGTAGGTAAGAGAAATTTTAAGGGAGTTCAAAGACCATTCTGGTCATGGGCCATTGCACATATATTAGTTGGGTAAACTGTGAAGTAGTTATGGGTTAGTGAAATCTTCAAAGTTTTAAATCATACAAAAATCCTGACTATAGATTGGTAAACAATTTAGAACAAAGAGCTAATTTAGCACAGATTATTTTGGATTTACAAATTAGCGCAGCCAGCTTTGCATAGATCCATTTTAAGTTGATTAATTAGAATAACCTTGAGGTAAATTGAACAAGTTAGGAGATTGATCTTCAATATGTTTTAATTAAAATGACCTGATCCAGTTTAGTTAATATTGAGAGATATACCAGGCGGATTTAGGAATCTTCTCCTACATTGGAAGTATAATAACTAGGAGTGGAATGATCCCTAAGGTATTTTCAGAGGCCCCTGAACTGTATTTTCTCTTTGCATACCCTTCTATCATCTTCAGCAAGGTAGAAGAAGAGGGTGAAGAGAGGGAAGATTATTGGAGGTAAAGAAGTAACCATTGCTCATCTGCCACATGAACCAAGTCACTTAGCTGATATAATGGGCCACTGTAGGCCTAAAATCCCTTTTACATCCAAGATGTTACTTCTCACAATCCAGACAGAGGTTAGGCATCTGAACTTGGAAGTGCCTCTGAGTTACATTTGTGAATATATCAAATATATTTAACAATATGTAATAAATTAAGCCTATAATATCCATTCTCATATAATGCCAAGAGTAGCATCATATAATTCAAATATCTTAAATCAAGAGATAGACCTACCCAAGTACATTAAAAATAAAGTTTTGAGCTGTTAATTAAGTTTTATAAATTTGGCCAAAATGGGTATCATTTATATATGGAACATATATAATTAAAATTGGGTAGCTTTTTGATGGGATATGGCTACCCAGAAGTAGGTCTAGTCAGCCTTGGGCCTTGCAATTCCTTACATTCTGTTAATGCCAATTCTCTCTGCACAACTTCCAGATAGTGAATTAGCATAGGAAGCTTACTATCATTTCAACTTCTTTGCCCAATAAAATTTTAACAACTTTTTGATGTAGTGATAGTATTATCAAGAAGTGGTACAGCACTAAATATAAAATAAAATTATTCTTTTTATATATATAAAATTTTCCAAATTCTCCTTTGCTTTTCTGTGACTATTGTGAGCCATTGTCAAAAAATTATGTCTTCTCAATGTGGTCCATCATCAAGTAAAATGATTTATAGCCAAAAATTTTTAGAATTTTTTAAAACAAAATTACACTTGTACCTAAAAAATGGAGTGTAATACAAATAAATATAAAAAGTAGCTTTTAAAGCCTCTACGCATATGCAGTTGCTTGAGTTTATCTTAAGATATAGATTATGCCCCTCAAAACCATAGATCAAGGTTTACATAAAATAAAGTTCTAAAATTAAATCTTCTGAGAGTGATAATTATCTTCTAGCCCTGTGAGTATAGAGGACCCTAGGTGTCAGGGAACTGGAGTTCCAATAAATTTTTTTGCTTCCATTGTGGGGGCGCAAGCACCTATGATAGCAGCCTCAGGCCACAAGGTACCACTTTTCTGATAAATTGGGAGTAGTTTTCAGCATAACTGCTAGATGGGGTTAGATGGTGAGTGTTGAATGGATGGTTCATGGTAGCTGTCCTTCAGGGTTCATACGTTCTGTTTATTATCAATATAAAATCATAAAAAAGAGAAACAACCACAACTAACACCTTTAAAAGATATGTCTCCTCCATTAAACTTAATGAATAATTATCAGGAGGTGGAGTTTGTGTTTAACAATATTACCAAGGAATTGATAATAAAATAAGTTTTATATTATAAATCTTAGAAAATAAAAATAACCCAATATCCTACAAAGCGCATGTTGTTGGGTATTATCCCCAGGGGAGTATTATAGGATTTATTAAAGTCAATGTCAAGAAATTGATATGACAAAATGATAAGCTATATATCAGGCAGATTGTAAATTAAAGTCAAAGGCAAGCCTCAAGATTAAACAGTAGATAAATTGATGTGAAGTAAATTAATTGTAGTACCAATAGTTCAGCAAATTGATGGAATTTCGCCAAACTCTTGAGATAGACCTAAAACTTATAAAATGTAACAAATAGGAGATCACTAAGTGAAAGGGTTGAATCTGACTAAGAATACCTAGAATACATGTTAAGCGGGAGATTAAAAAGAGGGATATTTTTAGTAGTCTGTAGGTATAGTATGCAATTATATAAATGATAAAAGTGTCAGTTGGGGTGATAGCTCTATATTTTATATCATTTTTTATTAGTGATAACCAATATGCATATTGTCCATTCCGTTGCTCAATGGTAAATACCCTATGCAACCAATGTGGCGGATTTATCCAAATCCACCAAAAGTTAACAGTGGTGCTCACAACAGGAGGCCACTGGTCAACTTTAGTACAACAGCACTAGGGCATCATGGCAAGCCCTCACTCTTTATGCCAAAATTTAATTGGGTTTCATGACCAATATTCTGGGAAACAATGGAGTCATCTAACGAGGAACTGGCACTATTCATGGTGATGGAACCAGGGGGTGAGGAAAATATAATGGAACTACAGTCAGGTGCTTGTCCTGCGTTGGAGTCATACCAACAAGGCAGGTCCACTAATGTGACCCCTCAGCAACTATGGGGTATCATGTAATGGCTCTTGCAGGGGTACCGCCTCTATGAAGAAGATGTGGGGAACATGCTTTGAGTCTGTTTTATAACCAATGGGACCAAATATCCCACTAAATACTATATACGTCTTACCTTGTTGCTACCACAACGGGGTTGTCTTGCTGGCTCAGCACACATGGAGTTGAGTATTACTTGGTTGTGTACGTTCAGCCTTCAATCCGCCAACTACTGCGTGTGATAGCTCAACATAACATTGAGATTGGGGATAGCATGCGCTTTGTCCAAGTGCAACAGACTGACACTCACCTCTTACTTGACCTCCTCAATCACTATTTCTCAGAGATCCAGGGGGTGCTAGTGCACGTAAACAGTCATGTTGTGGATGTCCGCCATTGCTTGGACAAATTAGTTCTATTGTTGAATCATGAGTTAACCTGGGTAATAAGAGAATTGTTAGACCAGCGCGGGCTTTCACCTAATGGAATCAGGATGTCATGACATTGGGTAGTAACAATGAACCCTTTATGGTAAACATGGCGGAATGGGCTGCAGGGATTGAAACTGTGGTGGCTCAGACTAGGGACCAGGTTACCCTGGCAGAGCAGCAGATGAATGATCATGCTAACTCCATGGCAGTCAAAACTAGTTAACTTCATGCTGAGTGGAGTAATATGAGGACAGCTGACTATATTAACAGCTCATTTTTGGAATTCTTGGAATACAGCCAGTCGCTGGGTAAGATTAATCAGTTATAGAGTGCTAGTCAGGTGGCCTGGGGCCAAGCATTACTCTTTCATTCATTGAGATGGTGCAGTATGCTAATATGCGAGTGCGCTTGGCTAACTTTCAATGGGCCATTGAGGAGCTGGTGCAGGAACGAGTTGCTCTAGTTAATTTATTAGACAAAGTGAACTGAGAAGCATGTGACACTGGATGGCAGAACGTCAGAATGCATATCACATTGGAGGATGTTCTATCACAGCTTCATGTGATGGAGCGTAAACTGGACAATGAGCAGGCATTCCGCCATAAATTGCAAAGTGAATTTGAAGTTCAATAAAAGGGTTCAAGATGGCTGATGCCTGTGCTACTTGGTCAAAGCTAAGCGTATAACTGATGAACATTTTGCTGAACAGACTGGCAAGGGAGAGAAGGGTGCAGTCAGCAGCGATTCTGGAGAAGAATGCTATGGATCAGCCAGTGAGTACCCCCTGGGGGTCGCAGCAGTTCCTCCCCGCAATCCAACTTCTTCTCAGTCTACTTTGACGGATTTGCATCCATCTGTGCGACCCTATTCTTATCCACAAGGGATGTTCCCCTTAGTCGTTCTGAACTTATTCCATCTTTTCCTCGTGCCCAAAGCATGGAGCAAGGCGATTTTGTTGGTATCAAGAAGTTATCACCTTTTAGTCATGATGGGAACATACACAGATATTTTAAATGGTTTGAATTTGCCATGGAAGGGTCATTGGATCGGTGTAAAGTAAAACTGTTGCTATCCGCTCTGAATGTTGAGAGCGCTGACCAGGGCACCTGTTACCTCCAGAGTAGTTCTGTAACATATCAAAAGTTGAAAGAGATGGTGCTTCATATGTTTGTGGGGAGCGGCGAAGATGTTGCAGCTTAAGGCTGAATTCCTGACAATACAGTTTCACAAGAACGAGTCCCTGGTGGAGTTTTGGAGCAATTAACAACTGAAGCTCATGTGTTGGTGGGAGCAAATATCTTAACCAACGAGGATGTAGGCATAGCCATGACGGCGGCAGTCAAACCATATTGTGAACTGCATAATGCTATGACTCACATATTGAATAAAAATGTGGAGCTTCTGCAAATCTTTAATACTTTATGCCATCTTTATCACGTTCAGTGCTACCAATATGGTGTGGAAGGCCCATATTACCGCTGATGCATCCTCATCTGGAAATAGACCGCAACGTCTCAGTTATCATCCGTTAGGTAGTATTCATCCACCTAATATGTTGGCGGTCATTTCCACCCTCCTTACACTCAGCCGCCTCATCCCTAGCCTATTTCAATTTTTTGTTTACTTTTGACCCATATCTTCAGGCGTGAACTATAGACAGGAGCCATTTATGAATACTTGTTTCTATTACGTCCAAAAAGGCCATTATGCGGCTAACTGCCCAGTCAACCAGCATGTTCATGCAATGCCATATGTTTTGATTGATCAGGGAAAAGCTCGAGTGGAGTAGAGATGGGATGCTCAACTCCACTGATCTAAAATTAACTGTCCTAAAATTCTTATGAGTCTCTTTGCGTCAGTTCTAGTACTCAACCTGACAACTTATTATATCAACAACCTCTGTACATTACCCCAGCCTCATGATCAAAGAGAGAGACCATCACCCTTCAGCCTCTGAGTTCCGCCAAGATGTGCAAAAGCCGTATGCTGGACAAATCCTTAAACAAAATGGCATGATCAATGTTGGATCCTCAGCGGATGTCGCCTCCCTAGTGGAAGTTAACATAGCCTTTCCAGCAGATAAGATCACCTGGGAGTAGCCTCATGTCAGTGCAGATATAGCCATTTTTCTTGGTAACAAAAAGCCCTTGGACATTAATGTGATAAATACCAATGTTATCCTTATTCAGAGTGTACCTACTGTGATTTTTTGTAAAGAACACAAAATCCGAGCTATCATAGATACTGGCGCTCCATTAAATTAATCTCCACCAAACTATGGCTATGCTTCCGCTGAAGTCAGATGTGGAACACATTTTAGTGTATGAGACCACAGGGGAAAATAGCACTGTGTCTGAAGGAGCTTACAGCGAGTAACTTTTGAGATTTGGTTCAGTTTGGGCTTCTGCTCCAGTAGTTGTTCTGCCTGATATTAACTACAACATGCTGATTGGTGCTGTGTTCATGCCGCGATTTTGGGCCATGGTCAATATGGCGGAAGAAACCATTAGTATATTGGAACAACAGATCCTCATTTAATTTACCTCTAGCGGAGTCCCAAAGGACCCAATCTGCTCCAGTCAGATTAACTTGGCATATAACAATGGGGGGATAATGTCCAATATCGGTGGATGAAGTGGAGGACCAGAGTTCTATCCAACCAGATCTATGAGTACAAAGGTATTCTGCTATGAGTGGGGAGCACTGTAAGCATACCATCTGGGAATCAGGTCATATTATGGACAGAGCTTAAAAAGACATCCCAGAAGGGTTATACTGGGAGATTATAAGCCCTAACAGCAATCTCAGCTCAAACCTCATGTGGCTCCTGAGTTATTGTTACCAGGGAAGGGGGAAGTAAAGGTGCTGATAGCGAACCTCCAGAAGGAGGCTATGACAATACAAAGGCACCAAGTGGTGGCTTATTTACATTTGGCCCCTATTGACAAGGTTCACCATATTCTTGACTTTGGTGCACGGGAGGACCTCAGCCTACCAGTAAAATATACGATTTGGCATAATGGCAGTGGTTCTACAGGAAGCTTTGAATGGACTGTCGGAGGAACAGAGAGATAGGGCGATGGCTCTATTCGAAAAATACTGAGACGTCTTGCTTCTGATGACCACAATTTGGGGTGTGCACGAGGGGTGGTGCATTGGGTAGACATGGGAGATCACACTATCATTTGTTCAAAGCCTATTCGGCGCTCAAAAGTGGCAGAAGAGGTTGTCTCCAATGGGTAGGCAAATTTATTAAATAAGGGATGTTAGAGCAATCTAAAAGCCCATGGGCATTGCCAGTGCCTATTGTTAAGAAAAAAGATGGCCAACCGGGTGATCATTGACTACCAGAAACTCAATAGCATCATGATGAATTATTTCTACACCCTTCCAGGGATTGATGATGCAATAGATCAACTGGTAGGGGCTAATTTTTTTCTGCCATCGATTTGATATTAGGGTACTGGTAGATCAAATTGCTAGCGGCAGAAAGGTAATAATGTACTATAATCACCATTAAGGGTTTATTATAGCCCCAAGCATATGACCCAAGGGTTATGTAACACCCCAGCTACGTTCCAGTGGGCGATGGATACGATTTTAGGTGACTTGAAGCTGTCCTGCATCCTAATTTACCTCAACTATGTCAATGCGTTCTCATGGACATCATGGGACATATGGATCATTTGGAACAAGTGTTCCGCCGCCTTGCTGATGCTAACATTAATATCAAGCCGCGGAAGTGTCATTTTAAAGAGCAATCAGAATACCTCAGGTTTGCAGTGGACTCAAAGGGCCTTAAACCTCAGCTGGTAAAGGTGGAGGTTATATGTAAGATGACTTAGCCAAGAAATAAGCGAGATATCCAAGAGTTTTTGGGAATGGTTGGGTACTACTGGCAGTTCATTCCTACCTAATTTTAGTTGTATTGGGGCACCGCTCTTCGAGTTATTGAAGAAGAACTTAAACTTTGACTGGATGGAATGAGGAAAAATGCTTTTAATGTCTTGAAAACTGCGTTGGCAAGCGCGCCCATACTGCAATATCCCAACTTTGAAAAACAATTCATAGTGCAAAAGGATGCATCACTTTCCACCGTAGTAGAATGATCTCAGAAGGATGATGACGGCGTAGAGCACCCTGTCAAGTTTTGTAGTCAAAGCTTAAACTGTCATGAATGGAATTACACCGTGACTGAGTGGGATTTTTAGCGGTGATATATGCATATAAACTGTTCTGAGTATACCTCCACGGGGTTTAATTCTAAGTGGTAATGGATCATGCATCCTTGCGTTGGCTGCAGAATCTCAATAAACTTAAAAGGACAGCTCGTGTGATGGTAATTGAAGCTTCAAGCCTATGATTTTGAGATTATACACCAGCTGGGAGCAAAACATCAAAATACAGATTGTCTTTCACGTCTATCAATGGTTGCTTTACAGCGGATTTGGCTGACATTATGTATGTGATGATGGTGGTGGGCAAATATCACAACGAGCTGCTGCAAGTGATCAAAGTGTTAGATGGGCTTAGACAGGATACATCTTATGGATGATGAATTATATAAGTGGATTAGAGAATTGACGCCGAGCTTCCCTAAACCCTCTGATAGGCCAGTGATTATCTTGGATGCACATTGGGTGGTAGTGCATGAAGAATTGCGGAAAACGTTGAAGTTCTTGCAACCCCATTACTATTGGGAGAGCATGCATTATGGTGTGCTGGAGATGGTTAGTTGTTATCATCAGTGCCAAGTGGAGAAAACTTTCCACAAGAAGACCACATAACAGCTGGTTAAGCCCTGTTTTGCATGGCATACCATCCTCTTGTTGTGGTGAGGCTTTTGCCAACAGGCGCAAACCAATCCAAGTACATAATAGTAGAAATTGACCATTTGATGAGATGAGTGGAATACAAGGCGATTAATGATTTTGGGGCGATCAACACTGCTAAGTTTATCATGGAGTGTTTTATACAGTGACATGGCTGTCCGCAATTTATCCTCATGAAAAACAGAACCAATTATACATTGCATATCCTACCCAAGTTGAAAGAACTGATGGAAAGGGGTCATGACTACACCCTATCATCCAGAATTTAATGGAATGGGGGAACAGGTCAATGGACATTGGTAAACAATCTCCACAAGCTTGTGAAAAATTGGCCCACTGAATGGAGTACCCATCTACCCACAGCTGTCTTTGCGTATAATATCAGCTACCACTCCTCAACTGGCAAGAGTCCTTTTCAATTGCTCTATGAAAAGAAATCCAGCCTTTTTTGATCCACTTTAATCCTGTGTGGAGGATAATGGCGGTGTGGAACCGCAGCATTATTTATTTTTTAATTTAATGGAGATGCTGATCAAAGTCAAACAGAAGCATACTTTAACAGCTTATCTAAGAAGATTTACGATCAGTCAGCTGACCAAAGTAGCTGCAGAGGACTCCCAAAGTTTGTTGTAGGAGATCATGCCCTATTCTATGACCACATAGATTTTGGATGGAAGTACAAGCTCGCTAACGTTTGGACCACACCGTTTGAAATTATTGAGAAGACTGGTATCAATGCTTACACCATTAAAGAACCCAAGGGTGGTCAGATTATCAACTGAGTCTGCAAGAAACTCCTCCAAAAATACAAGTAATAGGAGATTATTGTCCAGTCAAAGGGGTGTTTTTTCAAGAAATTGATTGACTGGACATAAACTATAAATCTGTTGGATCATAAATTAGAGTCAAGGCAAACCTTGAGATTGAACAAAAGATATTTTAATGTGAAGTAAATCAATCATAGTACTGATAGTTCAGCAGAATGGGGGATCTCCGCCAAACCCTTGAGATAGACCTAAAACTACTAAAATGTAATAAATAGGAGATTACTAAGTGAAAGGGTTGAATTCAACTAAGGATACTGAGGATAAATGTTGAGTGGGAGAATGAGAAGGGGGAGGTTTTTAGTAGTCCGCAGAGATAGTCTGCAATTTATATATATAATAAAATATTGGTTGAGGCGATAGCTCCATATTTTATATCAGTTTTTATTAGGGATTGGCGATATCATATTGTCCATTCCATTACTCTGTGGTAAATATAATATGCAACCAGTGCTGCGGAAATAGACAGTTCTACTAAAAGTTAACTGTTCAAATTCATAAAAATTAGCCATTGCGATCCTTGAACAATTTTTTACTTATCTTGTCATATAACTCTGGGGTTTGGCATCTAACTATGGCTATTTGACCATCTAACTATGGGGTTTGATCATATAACTCTGTCTTGACAAAATCAGTATATGCTGGCGCGTTTATAGCCCCTTTTTGTTTTTTATTTGAACTTTTACTAGCACAAAATTCCTTAATAGGTTAATTTCACCTGGGCTGCCCCAAGCATCATATTTTTACTACAAGTGATACTCCTAGTTTAGTTGTTGGCTTGGAAGGGTGATTTGTCCTTGTGTCACATATTTTAAACATACATATAAAAATTAGAACGGAGCTGTTAAATTTTAGCACATAAAGCTCTGTTTAATTAGTTTTAATATTGGATTTAGGTCTTGGGGTTGATTGTGGGGATGATATGGGCTGTATAGTGGGAGGAGTTATCACTCATCTTTTTATTCAAGGTATGAACCAAGTCATTTATATTGACTAAAGGTTTAGCCCTAGATCTGGTTCACTTTTAGGTCCATAAGAGTATAAGGTCTTGTTTTATTTGATAGCTATGGCTGAAGACCTAGAATTTCCATTTCTTATAATGACAGGTCCATGCCCCCGCTGGGTCCTGTGCAAGGAGTAGTTATTATAATGGTTTCAGGTTTCTGAAGAATTTTGGTTAGTTCATTCAAAGGCTAAAAAATTATTAGTCATTTTAGCATCAGTGGTCTTCCCAGTGTGATTCTTTGTCACTAGGAAAATTTTGCACCTTGAAAATAATTAAATTAGAAAAGATACAATAACTCACACTTTTTGAATATAAATGAGGGGGTATATATATTCTATAAAGGGACAAGCCTCATTCAGGATATTGTTCTCCTTGATTGTAAAGATCTTTTCCAAATATAAGAGAGCTTTATTTCAAGTTCATAGAAATCTGCTCTTTGTACATAAAAATATAGCTTCTAAATCAATAAGTTTTTTTTGTATCTTTGTAGATATAGATATAATCAATTAAATTAATAGGCAGTGGTTTCCTTTTATCAAAGGTCAATTTATCAGAGTTTCAGTTCATGCCCATACAGATTTTAACTCTGTCTCTCCTGAAAATATCCCCCTCAAGATCTTGCTTATGGGGTACATAACTATGGAGGAACCTTCCATGGTCTCAATTAACAAATGTCCCCACTTGATGAAAGTGATAGAATATTCTATGCTGTAGCGATATAACTAATAGGGTCCAAACCATTTTTCTATCAAGCTTATAGGCTCTTCCTCTTAGTGGTTATGGTAGAAGGGTACTAAGTCTCCCAATTTATATCCAGGCATGATGGGTTTTTGAGCATTGCCTTGTTTGGTTTCCCTCGCTGCTAATAGTCCCTAGGTACTTTGTCACCAGAGCCTGTAGCTTAAAATCTCCTCTTTCAGTCTCCGCATATCTAGGTCAGCTACATTTGGGATAAAAGTTTCCAATATGGGCTGGTCGCTAGAGGTTAACATGGGGTACCATTAATATAGAGACTTAAACATGAAAATAATAAAAATCTGGTTATAGCTTACCTGGTAAGCCATATGTGCTCCAGCGAAATATACATTCCATTAGGAAAAATGGTTTGTGTCATTTATGGAGTATATGGATAAGTGTAACACTAGATCGCTCTATGTCCCATTTTGTAGAAGGGTGTTTTGGGGTCGCAAAGGATTGATATGTCCTTATCAGAAAATTGAGTTTGGTTTACCGCTTAAAACATAAATTGTACAATTACTATACAAAAAGCTATAGCCACTAGGCTGAGTAAAGATTTGCTTGAGCAAGAATAAGCAATAAGTTTAGCGGTGGAGGAGAAAACCAATGTAGCTTTAACCCAATTTGTGTAGTGATTAATGGCAAGGATAATGTATTGGTTTCTATACTTGGAAGTCAACAAAAGCCCATTAATATCAATACCAACTTTAGCAAAGGGTTAGGTTAGACCAACGACTTGTTTTATTAATTGGATTAGAAGAAGCTCTTGCTTGCAAAAATAAGACAGGAATTGACAACATTATGAATGGGTCAGTCATGTCTTCCCAGTAGTACCATCCTTAAGCCACTGTTAAATTTTCTGTAGAGTGACATGTTCCATGGTAGTATGCGTCTCCAGTTTAGTAGAGGTCTTAGCTGAGGAATGTAGTGTAAGGTAACCAGGCCATTCCTACACATTTTATAGCAACCCATCTTTGATTTGTGTTTAATTAATCATCCATCTTAGTTGACCCTGAAACTCAAAAGTCTCTTGGTCCCACATCTTGGGTGTACAATCATCTTGTAAACCGGGTATTTTTTAGAATTATTATTTGGTAGGAGTACACAGGATAGTCCATCAGCGTTTTGATGGATATCTCCCACACAGTGAACAAAAGAGAAACTGTAGTTTTGTGATTAGAGGACTCATTAAGCATGTCCCATGTTGGGGTCCTTCATCATTTGCAACAATCTTAATAATGCATGTTTAGCTAAAATGTGAAGTGGTTACACTAGAGGAAGGAGCATAAATTATCGATGACTAGTAGTACAGCCAAACACTTGCATTCTATAATTCTATATTTTCTTTCTGCCTTGGTCAGTGTCTTACCAAAACTAGTATTAGGTTGGTTGACTTGATTAGTGTTGAGTTGTGCCATTATTTCTCTTACTGCGACATCACTGGCATCTATAACAGGATGAAAGGATTTCAGATTTTGGGGTGGACTTTCCCTGTCCCATGACTTTATTAAGTGTACAAATTTTAAAAAGACAAGGGGGAGTGGAAAAAAGCAAAGTGGATCAAGATAACCACCCTCTTTGATCTGAAACATACCCAAGACCAACTCGGGGTAAGGGCTAGTTATGCCCATGTTGAGTCTAAGGGTTTGCATAATGGGGTGGTTGGAGTTTCATTAATGGCCTTAAGTCTTACAAGTTATATGATCAACAAAGATGGGTAATTGCATTTAATAGGAAATGAGGATTTGAGTCTCATTTAATTTACAGTATTGCCCTATATGTAAAAAGTGAACTACAATTGAAAGCTTGAGTTTAAACTTATTTAGCTACAGCACCACTGCTAACGTTAAGTTAATTATATTAACCAGATTGGGCATAATGCTGCAGAGAGAGATAACAGTGGCCTACCCCCCAACTTAATATATAGTTATTTTCGCTCAGACCAACATATTTGTTGGTCATCCCACTTATTAATCATATTAATTTATTTGAAAAGAATCTGCTGTTTGAACTTGAAGTAGGTCTCCTCTCAAAAATATTCATTAATATTTATATGTACACTGTAAGTCCGGGGAATGTCACCTCCATTTGGATTAAGTGTTTCCTTTCCCATCCAAGAAGGGGCCAAGAAGTCTGGAAGCCCCCCTCATCTCCCAGGGTGACCTCTCTCATGTGGTTGACAAGCGGTGGGTCATGGCGTTCCCTCTGAGGATTCCACCCCCAACCACAGTTATTACATCTGAAGAATTAATGGGTAAATCAAGGAATTTGTAACGAGTTGGCGATGGATTGGCATCCAATTGGGGCAAAGGGGCCAAAAACAATTAACAGTGGAAAATCTTTGACTTTAGTAGACAGAAATTGAAAATCATTGGTAACAATACCAGCGTGAATGTACTATCAGTGAGACAAGTGGTAAGTTAAAGATTCAACAATTTATGCAAATGAAATTAAACTATTGTTGATTGTTGCATCCAGTTTAGAACCCTCCCTAAAAATATTGGGAACAAGGCCCGACTGGCACATACCTTTGATATAGAAAGTGTTCAAGATTAATCTTTAGTGGAACTTACTAAAGGCATTGGGCTTTTGTCAAAAGTTACCATCAGTTTAGACCCTTTCCCAAAATTCAGAATTTTTGTCCAATGAATCCCGCTTGGTCAAAAGGACGCAAAAGTAACTGGGAGTGGGTGGGTTGGGTGCCCCAAACCCATTCCCAACCTCTTGGGACCGCCCCTATGTGGTATGGCATTGGGAAGTTCACATCGCCCATCAGGTGAGACGCTGTCATGCCAATCGTTGGAACTGTGGCAAATCTTCAAATTGGGCCTCTGTAGATGAACCAACAACAACTTGGCCCACTGCCAACAATCTAAAGTCAGTCCAAAATAGTTTGTTTTTTTACCCTCACTTAAAGTTCGCCAAGTTAGGCAAATCTTGAGGGCCCCAATCCTGAGCTTTTCTAAGCTATTCACCAAATCAATTTTCTAATTAAGCAGTCGTAACACATTGAGAAAATTGATGGTTAATTTTTACTTTTTACAATCTAAATTAACTTTCCATATCCCAAAGTCGTTTTTTATTATGCTGAAATTCAAACCACCCAACCCAGTCCCGTTTTTCTAAGCAACTAAACACGGGCCCTGAGGCTCTGACAGCCAAAATTGTTTTGGGTTGCTATTTACAACTATGGTCCCTTGGTACTCGTTGGTTGATCTTCTTCAACCCATTCAAACGTCATACACGCAACAGTGCCCCTGGAATTTAAGCTTTCCTTTTAGGTGTTTTTGCATCAAGACTGGCAGGCTGGTCTAAACTCTATCTGCTACCATCATGATATAAGCAACCATCCATGATTTCTGCCATTTTCGCCCTCCTCATCAAAATAGGCGCAGCAGTGGTCATCTTCTACAGGGTTAATGTACAGTTGGTGTCATGCCTTCTGTTGTTTATCTGGCAAATTGCCAATTTTTTATGCTTCTCAAAAAGGTTGTAAAGGAGTTTTGCTATGGATGCACTGCACCAGTGCCTTCAACTTCATACTTGGTTTACTCTCAAAATGGGGTTTTCATGCTTGAAGCTGCTAATGTGGTCTCAGTTTCCAATCCCAGCTCTGAATAAGTATCCATATTGATTCTAAAAGCTGACGCTACCCCCGCACCCATGTTAGTTTGTTATAGCACACTGGTTTATAAATTGTTGGTGGTCCAGCCTGGAGAGAAAATAAATTAACCCCTTTTTGCCACACCAGTTATTCTCCTTTCATAAACCTTGATATACCACTGATCTAGATGCAATCTCTTCCTTATCAATAGGCATGACAGTATCTGCAATAAACAGAATTCCGCCTACTTATTATTATCAATGAAAATTAGTATTAGACGCACACCAGGTGTCTTTTGAGGCCTTGGTTGACACGAGATCAGCGGGTAACTTCATGAGTACGGATTTGGCCCAGAAGCTCAGTCTAGACTTGGACATGGGATCATTGGTGTTGGTTGCATCATCTGCCTCCCAACCATTCTTCAGAGTATGACGCCCCTTGCCTTTCATAGTCCACCAATTTAGTTTTTGTGATCACTTCTCTGCAATGCCCAACCTTATGTTCCCAGCGATTTTGGGTGTGGATTGGTAGTGTCAGCAGCATGTGAGAACACCTGGAGACAAACACGCTGTCCTTCTCTAACAATCAGGTTGAGGGCGAGTTTCCATTTCTGGAAACCCTCATTAAAGCTTGTGGCTGTGGTTCTATTACAACCCTTGTTTCACCTGTAGGTCTTCCACTAGGTTTTCCCACTGCATTGATGAGCTATCAGAGCATTTTTGACTCTGAAAAGGATAACTGCCTCCCCGTTATACAAATTTGATTTTTGTTTGGACAACGGTGCAGGTGGTGAACATAAACTTCCCACTGTACCTGCATACAGTGAAGGAGGAGGATGCCCTCAATGCATGGTTAAATGACATGCTTAAGAAGGGTTAGTTGTTCAAAGAAACATTTCCTGTTACCTCTCCCATTGTTTTTGCCAATAAGGCAGATGGTTCCCTTTGTCCCTGCATGGTATATGGCAACCTTAATAAAATCACGGTTCACAATCCCTACCCACTGCCTTTGGAACAGACAATTGGTCAAGCAATTTCCAAGTAATGCGTGTTCTTAGAAACTTGATATAACTGATGACTTCAATCAAAATTGGGTAATGTAAGGTCAGGAATGGCTTACTGCAATCTGAACAGAACGAGTTATATTCAGTTTTAAGTAATGCATTTTGGGCTAAAGAATGCGCCCGCAATATTCCAGAGGATGATTGATAGTGTGCTGGTGATCTCTGGTTCACCTGCGCAGTCGCATATATTGACAATATCTTGGTACACTACCCTACACCTGAAAAACATGCTAAGGTCTTGGTGGCGGTAGTGGCTGTCTTGCATAAGGCGTGCCTGATTTTCAAGCCTTCAAAATGCGAGTTATTCTGGGAGGAATTCACCTTCTTACGCAATATTGTATTAAAAGAGGGTACATCATTCCATCCAGCAAGCTGGGTGCCATCCGTTAATGGCCAACTCCAACAACCCAAAAGCAATTAAGAAGCTTCAAGGCACTATCATATTTCTAAAGAAATTTTCTCCAAACATATTTAGTTAGTCACCCACTCCATCCGCTCATAGGTAAGAACGTTCCTTTTTGTTGGACGCCCAAGTGACAGACAATTGAGTCGATTAAAGAGGTGTTTTTATACAATCCCCATCCTTAATCACGCAGACCCCTCCAGACCCTATGTCATAGCATGCAATGCATCATCTGCCACGGTTGGAGCTGCCTTGCTCCAGGATCACAATGGGTTAAAACACCCTATCACTTACTTTTCACACAAGTTCTCTCTCACTGAAAAATCATGGACATCTATGAGAAGTAGCTGGCAGCCGTGGCATGGGCCTTGACTCACTGGCGGTATTTCTTATAGAGCTCTCAGCATGAGTTAACTGTGTGAACAGATCATCAAGCTCTTCTTTATTTCCGTAATCCACAGAAATTGGTACATTGGTAGGCCTAAACATACCAGGATTATGCAGCTTTAACTTCAAATATAAGTTTGTGAAAGGAGCGTTAAATGTCCTTCCCAACTTCCTAAGCTGTAAACCCGCGCATTGGCCAGCTGATTCAGATGAGGCAGATCTTGTCACAGTAATTCCCCACCCAAACCTTATCCATTGTACCTCACATGGTTTTGCAGAAGACTAAATACAGATGTGCCCTTAATTTAGCGAGTTCTAGCAGTGTAAATAGCCTGTGTGGAAAGTGCAGATCTTATGGAGCGGTTGTCCCTCCCCACTCAAAACACTCCTTGTATACTCTAGCTAAGGGACTTGTCACAATTCCAATATGACTGGACAATAAGCCCTAAGTTATTATGGCGGAATGAATGGAATCCGCTGGAATCAAACTGGTACTGGTAATTTAAGCGCTTCAAAATGAGGCATTTGGTGAATTGAGAGGATTATGCCAAGATTCAAAACAAATAAGAGTAATTTAAAAAGGAAAGCAGGATAGAAGAGTACCAAGCCAAGGATGCATTCAGCTGGGGAACCAAGGTATAAAGAGTCTTTGGAAGATAAAAGGTTTTAAAAGTTTTTACGAGAAGAGAGAGAGCAGATAAACTCTGCGATTATATTATAATAAAGGTGGAAATAAAGGGTGATAGCTCCATACATATTTTTATTAAGTTTATTATAAAGTTGGCGATCCTCATATTGTCCAATTTGGTTGCTCAGTGGCTCATACACTGTGCAAAACCAACTCGGCATAATTGAGCCCATCCGCTGAGAATTAACTGTGGTGCTCACTACAGTGGGCCCACTAAGCAACTATAGTTGGAAAAAACCAGAAAGCAAATTACTCTACAATGATGAGTCCTCCTCCATTTTGACAGCAAACCCGCTCACAGAATATAATCAAAGAAGTTCCTTCGCGAGTACAAGCTGTGGAACAGCAACTGAATGAAGAAAGGGGAGTCCGCAAGAAATTGCAACAACAATATAAAATGCTGCAACAGGAAATTCAGTTTATCAATGAACAGTTCACGGAGCATACCGGAGCTATGGGGAATGGGGTAGTTAGTGGTAACTTGGGGGAAGAATGTTATAGATCAGCAAATGAATATCCATTGGGCGGTATGGTGAACCCCATGTTTCACCACCTCTCCTAATTCCTTTTTGATGAGTTCAAGTCCATCTGGCCAGCTGTATGATAACGCATCAAGGAATGGTTCCCATAGTCGCTCTGACAACAGTTCACCTGCCCCTTGCAGCAGGAATCCAGAGCAAAGCAAATTCGTTCATATTGAGAAATTAACTCCTTTCAGTCATGATAGGAACCTACATGGTTACTTTAAGCAGTTTGAATTCGCTGTGGAAGGAGCTACCAATCAATGAAAAGCAAAATTGTTGCTGTCCGCTTTGGATGTGGAAAGCGCTGATCAGGTGACCTGCTATCTTCCCAACAGCTCAGTATCTTACGCACAAGTAAAAGCAATTGTCATCTGGCTGTTTGGGGGCACTACCAAGATGTGTCAATGAAAAGCTGACTTTATGACTATACAGTTTGACCAAAACAAAACTCTGTCAGAATTCGCTGAGCAGTTTTCAGTGGAAGCACACGTTCTGCTTGGGGCCAATATCTTAACCACTGAAGATGTAAGTATAGCAATGATGGCAGCTGTCAAACCATACTGGGAACTATATAACGCTATGTCCCATGTGTTGGATGGGGATACCAGACTTATTTGGATTGTGAACGCCTTACTTCAGCTCTCCGCCATGAACAGTGCCCCCAACGTAGCCCAAAAAATTGCTGTTGCCCCCGCTCCAACCCTTGCAGGATATAGGTCGCAGTGACTGGGTTATCAGCCGCTGGAATGTATTCGTCCCTCCCATGAGTCAATATACCCTTTCTGGCCCAGGTACGCTTCCTCAGTTCATCCGCGAACCTTGGAACCTTACCAGCAATAATTGGCCTGGTTCTTCCGCCCCAAACTATAGACGCACACCTTTTATGAACACTTGCTTCCAGTGTGGACAAAGAGGGCATTATGCAGCCAATTGCCTTAGTCAACCACATGTGTATGAAATGCCAACTAAGATAATTGAGCAGGGAAAAGCTCGAGTGGATTAGAGATGGGACGCTCTATCTCTGCTAAGTCCAATTCACTTGTCCCCAACAATCCCCAAACATCTTTTTGGGTAGAAATTAACTCTCAATTGGATGATTTGTTATACCAGCAGCTTTTGTTGGATACCCCTGCTTCTGCTTCCATGAGTAAAGGCTCACCCCATCTGGCTGAGCTTCGCCAAGATGTGCAGAAGCCATATGCATGGCAGATCTTGGAACAGATTGGCATTAGCAACTCGGATCCTTCACCAAACGTCGCTCCTTTAGTAGGGGTTAGCATAGCCATTTTGGTAGAAAAAATAGCTAGTGAGTATCCTCAAGTTGGCAAGGGCATTTCTTTCTTTTTGAGTAGCACAAAGCCCTTGAACGTACAAGTAATAAGCACCAATGATTCTTCTTACTCAGAATGTACTTATTGTGATATATTTGTTTAAAACACAAAAATCCGCGCTATCATAGACATGGGAGCACCTGTGAACATAGTCTCCACTCGGTTGGTGGCTAAACTTATGTTGAAACTGGATGTGGACCATCAAGTAGTGTATGGGACCGCGGGAACGCACAGCACTGTGTCAGAAGGAGCATATAGCGCGTTGCCTCTATGATTTGGGTCAGTCCAGGTGTCTGCCCCGGCGGTGGTTTTGCCAAATAACCACTATGATATGTTAATTGGCGCGGCTTTCATGAGGAAATTTGGCGTTGTGATAGATATGGTGGAAGAAACCCTTACTATGTTCAGCCAACAGATTCCAGTATATTTTTCCTCTGGTGGAATCCCAACGGATCCAGTCCACTCCAGTCAGATCAATCTAGCATACAGTGATGGAGTGATCCCTGTTCGCTACCAGTGACTGAGTCAGTGGACCAAGATCCTCCTCAACCAGATATATGAGTATAAAGGAATTCCGCTTTGAGCAACGCGCCCTTTAAGCTTACCGTCTGGACACCAGGGCATAATAGGGACTGGGCTCAAAATCAAAGTCCCTAAGGGGCTTTATGGAGAAATCCTGGCACCTCATCAGCACTCATGGCTCAAACCACACATGGCTCTGGGGTTATTGTTTCCTGGGAATGGGGAGGTGAAGGTGCTGCTTGCAAACCTACAGAAGGAAACAATAACGATCAGGTGGCACCAAGTGGTGGCTTACCTACACTTTGTCCCTATTGGGGAAGTTCATCATATTCATGACTTTGGCTCATGGGAAGATCTCAGACTACCAGCTCGCTCCTTGTTTGGCATACTGACTGTGGTTCCTTGGGAAGCGCTCACGGGATTATTGGCGGAACAACAAGATAAGGCTATGGCCTTATTTGAAAAGTATCAGGATATTTTTGCTAATGATGATCATGACCTGGGGTGCGCTCAAGGGGTGGTACATTGGATAGACATGGGGGATCACCCTCCCATTTGTTCACGACCTATTAGACATTCAAAAGCAGTGGAAGAGGTTGTCTCCAATGAAGTAGATAAACTTATTGAGCAAGGAATGCTAGAGCTGTCAAACAGTCCATGGGCGTCACCTGTGCTCATTGTAAAAAAGAAGGATGGCACAAATTGAGTGGTTATTGACTATTATAAACTCAATAATGTAATAAAGAAGGATTCCTACCCTCTTCCACGGATTGATGATGCATTAGACCAATTGGGTGGGGCGAACTATTTTTCTGCTATGGATCTGATCTTGGGATATTGGCAGATCAAATTGCCATTAATGGAATGGGAGAAATGTGCAATCATCACCTCAATAGGATTGTTCCAGACGATGCGCATGCTGCAAGGGTTGTGTAATGCTCCAGCTATGTTCCAGCATGCCATGGATACGATTTTAGGTGATTTAAAACTGTCCTGTGTCTTAGTTTACCTTGACAACATCAATGTGTTTTTGCAGACATTTACAGAGCACCTAGACCACTTGGAGCAAGTGTTCTAGCGCCTCGCTGCCACTAATATCAAATTAAGCCTCAAAAGTGCCATTTCTTTAAGGAGCAATAAAAATACCTTGGGTTTGTTATGGATTCACATGGGCTTAAACTGCAGCTGGATAAAGTGGAAGTGATAAGCAAGATGACCTGCCCAGTGAATAAATAGGGACATTAAAGTGTTTCTGGGAATGGTTGGGTATTACTGACAGTTCATTCCCAATTTCAGCTGCATCAGGGCCCCACTTTTTGAGCTATTAAAGAAAAATGCTTCTTTCTATTGGATGGAACAATGCCAGAATGCTTTCAATGTATTGCGTACTGTGTTAGCAAGCGCACCCATTTTGCAATATCCCAACTTCAATAAGCCGTTCACAGTAAAAATGGATGCTTTGCTCTCTGCTATAGGGGCAGTATTATCTAAGAAGGACGATGATGGCGTGGAGCATCCTGTTGCCTTATGTAGTCAAAGTTTGAACTGTCACAAATGGAACTACACTGTTACCGAGTGAGAATGTTTAGCAGTAATTTAAACTTATAAACAGTTTTGAGTATATCTTCATGGTGTGAGGTTTCAAGTAGTGACAAGTCACGTTTCCTTGTGCTGGCTACAGAATCTTTGTGAACTGGAGGGATGGCTCACACGTTGGGCGTTGAAGCTGCAAGCATATGATTTCAAGATTTTGCATTGACTGGGAGCAAAACACCAAAATGCGGATTGTCTCTCTAGGCTGCCAACAGTCGCAATCACAGCGGATCTAGCTGACATAATGTATGAGAAGATAGTGATAAATAAAATACCAAGATGAGCCACCGCATGTGATCAAGGTACCAGATAGACCTAGGGCGAATACCTTTCTACGTGAAGGAGAACTATATAAGTGGATTGGCGATTAGACGTTGAGTTTCCCTAAGCCTTCATCCTGACCTGCAATAATTATGGATGCTCATTGGGCTGTAGGACATGGAGGGTTGTGAGAAAACACTGGAGATGTTGCAATCCCGACACTACTGGGAGAGCATGCATTATGACATATTGGAAACAACTAGTTGTTGTCATCAGTGTCAAGTAGAAAAACCTTTCCGCAAGAACACCACCTACCAACTAGTGAAACCCCAGTTCGCTTGGCACACCGTTTCCATAGATGTAGTGGGACCTCTGCCAAATAGTGCCAATTGATCCAAGTATATAATTGTCACTATTGATCACTTGACCCGATGAGTGGAAGCCAGGGCTATTAGTAACTTGGGTGCAGTCACCACTGCCAAATTCATTATGGAGTGTGTTATACAGCAGCATGGCTGCCCACAGTTTATTCTGATGGACAACGGAAGCAACTTCACTTTGCATATTCTGCCAAAGTTAAATGAGTTGATGGCGATTCATGGGGTTTTGACCACCCCATATCATCCAGAATCTAATGGAATGGTGGAGCAGGGTAATGGAACACTGGTGAACATCCTCCATAAATTGTTAAATGATCGACCTTTGGAATGGAGCGCCCTCCTACCCACAGTGGTAATCGCATATAATATCAGCTATCATTTGGCCACTGGTAAGAGCCCGTTTCAACTACTGTATGGTTGACATCCGGCTCTGCCTTCCTTTCTATATTCGTGTGTAGAGGATGCTGGTGGGGTGAATCCTCAGCGATATCTAAATCAACTCACGGATGCTTTGATCAAGTTGCAAATGGTAGCCTACTCCACCAGTCTAGCAAAGAAAATCCGCGACCAGGCAGCCGACCAGAAGCGCCAGAGCGGTCTTCCATTGTTCTCTGTAGGGGATTACATTTTATTCCATGACCGGCATGAATTTGGACAAAAAAATAAGCTCTCTGACATTTGGGTCGGCCCATTTAAGATTATCAAGAAGACTGGCATGGATGTCTACACAATTAAGGAACCCACTGGGGGTCAGGTTATCAAACTGAGTCTACATAAAGTTCCTTTGAACATACAAACAGTAAGAACTTATCATACATTCAAGGAGGGGTAATGTCACAATTCCAATATGACTGGACAATAAGCCCTAAGTCAATATGGCGGAATGAATGGAATCCGCTGGAATCAAACTGGTACTGGTAATTTAAGCGCTTCAAAATGAGGCATTTGGTGAATTGAGAGGATTATTCCAAGATTCAAAACAAATAAGAGTAATTCAAAAAAGGAAAGCAGGATAGAAGAGTACCAAGCCAAGGATGCATTCAGCTGGGGAACCAAGGTACAAAGAGTCTTTGGAAGATAAAAGGTTTTAGAGGTTTTTACGAGAAGAGAGAGAGCAGATAAACTCTGCAATTATATTATAATAAAGGTGGAAATAAGAGGTGATAGCTCCATATATATTTTTATTAAGTTTATTATAAAGTTGACGATCCTCATATTGTCCAATTTGGTTGCTCAGTGGCTCATATCCTGTGCAAAACCAACTTGGCGGAATCGACACCCAACTGCCAAGAATTAACAGGACTCATTCAGTTTTGGTCATGGGTTTGGGTTCCTCCCCTCCTCTGAGTTGAAGTGATTAAGGCTCATCATAATCCTCCCACAGCTAGACATCCAGGAAATAAGAAGTGTATTGACTTAGTCAAGTGTACTTATAATTGAGCGGGCATTAAAGGATTTTCCAGTATGGATTACAGAGTGTGTAGCTTGCGCATGGGCCAAGTCAGACCAGTCCAGTAGGAATGGTCTCCTTCATCCTCTACAGCAGGTAGAGGGCTCATGGACATCGGTGTCCATGGACTTTATTGTTAAACTTCCCAGTTACAATGGGTTTACAGTGGTGATGGTGGTTGTCAACCACTTCACAATGTTTCCCTAATTATCCCATGCTCCTCCGCCATTACTTCTGAGGAAACTGCCCGTCTCTTCGTGCATCATTTGTTCTCTATGTTCGGCCTCCCTAAGGTGATTGCCAGCAGCCATGGGCCCCAGTTCATGGCATGATTCTGGAACAAGATCATGGCAATCTTAAAGATTACGCCCTGTCACTCCACTGCATACCATCCCCATTCAGATGGTCAAACTGAATGGGTCAATCAGATCCTGGAACTGTACCTGCGGTGCTACGCTGCAGCTACTCAGGATACTTGGGCTGATAACCTTCCCCTTTCTCAGTTTGTGCATATAACAGAGCGCATGCATCCACTGGTTTTCCCATACAAAGTGAACTTGGGGTACAACCCATCATTTTCAGATGGCAATGCCTTTTCCCAAAAGGTACCCGCTGCCATTGATCACGCCCAGAATATTTGGGTCACACAGTCCTTGGTTTGGGAGCATCTAACCAAGGCTATAAGTGACTACAAAAAGTTTGCAGATTGGAAGATGATCTCAGTTCATGAAATAATGGTGGTTTCATATTTCATGACCAACACGTGCCACTTGTGGATGCAGGTCCCCTCGCACAGGTTTGTGAGTAAATGCTTGGGACCCCAATTGGTGAAGAAGAATTAAAAAGTGGTGCCTTCCATTTGAAATTGCCACATCACTGGAAACAACATCCAGTTTTCTATGTCTCTCAGCTGTCCCCATTCAAGGGGGCAATCCTGACGGAACCAGAGCCCATCATGATCAAGGACGCAGAGGAGGCTGAAATTGAGGGTATCCTGGCTTCCTGACGTTCACACCATTTGGTACAATAATTAGTCACATGGAAAGGCAATCCATCTACAATAATAGATGGGTTGACGTGTAAGACTGTGTCAACTTCTTGGAGCTTGTTGAGGCTTTCCACACCACCCATTCAGATGCACCCCTTCCTCCCCCAAAGATCACTACTCTAATGGCAATCAAGTTGCCTAAGGCTTATAAAAATGTGGCCCTCGCTCAATTCCCCAGTGGTGGCTCTCCCCCTTTGGCAAAAGCTTAGATTAATAAGTCTGGGGAGGGTCCCCTAAGTTTGGATTATAGGGTGTTTTCTTTCCCATCCAAGAAGGGGCCAAGAAGGCTGGTGGCCCCCCTCATCTCCCAGGCTAACCTCGCTCATGTGATTGACAATAGGTGGATCATGGCTTACCCTTTGAGGATTTCACTCCAACCCCAGTTCTTAAATATAAAGAATTAATGGGGCGAATCAAGGGAATCTGTAGCAAGTTGGCAATATATTGGCATCTGCTTGGGACAAAGGGGCTAAATAAAATTAAAAGTGGCAAATATTTGACTTTAGTAGACAATAATTTCAAACCATTGGTAACAATACCAACGGGCATGTACTTCCAGTAAACAAGTGGTAAATGTTAAAAATTTGACAGTTTATACCAATGACATAGGCCATTGTCAATTGTTGCATCCTTTTCAAAAACATCCCTAGAAATAGTAGGACTAGGCCCAATGGGCGCATATCTTTGATGAAGAAAGCGTCTAAGATTGAATCTTCAGTGGAACTTGCCGATGGCATTGGGCCTTTGTCAAAAGTTGTCATCAGTTTAGAACCTTTCCAAAAATATCAGAATCCATGTCCAATGAATCCCGCTTGGTCAAAAGGACGCCAAAGTAACTGGGCGTGGGTGGGTTGGGTGCCCCAAACCTGTCCCCAACCTCTTGGGACCAGCCCTATGTGGTGTGGCCTTAGGAGGTTCCCATCATTCATCAGGTGAGATGCTGTCATGCCAATCGTTGGAACTGTGGCAAATCTTCAAATTGGGCCTCTGTAGATGAACCAACAACAACTTGGCCCACTGCTAACAATCTAAAGTCAGTTTAAAATAGTTTGTTTTTTACCCTCGCTCAAAGTTCACCAGATTAGGAAAATCTCAAGGGCCCCAATCCTGAGCTTTTCTAAGCTATTCCTCAAATTAATTGTCTATTCAAGGAGTCATAACACGCTGAGAATACTGATGGTTGATTTTCTACTTTTTACAATATAAATTAAATTCCCATATCCCAAAGTCGTTTTTTATTATGAAAAAATTCAAACCACCCAACCCAATACCATTTTTCCCAGCACGCAAACCTGTAGGCCCCAAGGCTGTGACAGCTTGGTCGTTGCCAGGTTGCTATTTACAATTATGGTACCTTGCACTTGTTGGTTAAATCTTTCTTGACAAATTCAAACGTCATACATGCAGCAGCGCCCATAGCTTTTGGGCTTGCCTTTTGGGTGTTTTTGCATCCAGACTGGAAGGCTAGTCTAAACTTTAGCTGCCGCCATCATGACATACATCTTCTGCGGTGTCCTATTCTCTTGTGTCTTTGTGCTTGGTTCCATGGGTATCTGGGTTATATCACTCATCACCTCTTTGTGTAGGAGAGTTACAGAAAGTCTACTGACATTAAAAAACTAACCGTTTTATTAAAGGTCCATGCGATTTCTCTAGGTAGGGCTTTCTATGAGAATTAATAGGGTGTGATGACCATTTTCCACGGTCTCTAAGCTGTTAACCACGGCATTCTCCTTTTGTTTAACTTTTGTATGACTCATTATTATTCTCATGGAAGCAAACTAGGAGGCCCAAACTATTCCTGCTCATACCTGATGCCAGACCTTTTTAGGAGCCTGCTTTAATTATTCTGAAGCCCACCCCAGTAGATTTTTATGAAATTCAGAAGATTTTAGCTTCTTTTATTCAATAGCTTCTATTAATACAAATACAGACAGTTCTATTATGTCATCTCATGTGATTTAACTGTTATATTAAATTTCTCCCAGTGCATCTAACAGGGTATATATAGCAATAAGAGATCGTAAATATATATAAGTCCATGAAAATTTGGAAAGCCTTCTGGAAGCACGTCACCTGAATTTGATTTTCTTCCAAACTTTCCACAAGTACACTATACTTAGTAGGCGGGATGACCCTTAACGCTTTATTTTATGAAATTTGCAGTTGGGTCTAGACCATCTTTTGTCTGATGTAGTTAAACTGTCCTTTCCCAGTTTGACTTTAGATAACTCATAATTAAACTCTTAAATGTGGCAGGCTCCACTGTTTGACTATGGTCATGCAATTGGTGATCTGATTGGTAATTTCCCCACTCCAGCCAAAAGGGATCCTAGTTCTTTAGCCGTGATTGTTTAGCTCCTGGAGATTCCTATAAAACCAGTTGGGAAAACACCAATTATCCTTTGCAAAAGGAGACTTTTTTTACTTCCATACATATGGTTTTTAGGTAACTTGAGGATTTGCAAGGTTCTAGCCCTGAGGTACTAATTAATGTTTCAGATAATTCGGCTAATATGGGTTCACATGTGAAAAACCTTATATTTACCACCTTTAAAACAACAATCGTTTTTTGTAAGGAGCAGAGTTTCTCCTTGCACACTTTTAGTCTTGGTGGAAATTGAGTACATTTGGGTTAGCCTTGGCCATTGATATATAATTAGAATAATAAAAATCCGCTTCTATATTCCTTCCATCAGAAAGTTGAAAACCCTATTCAGAAGAAGTTTCACCATTATGGTGATTAATAGCAACGTCCAGCCTTCTATCAGTTCAAGTAATCTTCCTTTAACACTCATAAATGTCGTTTTTAATGGTAGATATTTAAAAGCAAAAGTGTCTTTTAAAAGCTCTTGTAGATCTAGCTTGAAACCATCTTATTTACGTCAAATCACCCCTGAGAACCCGTATTGGACTCTCACCATGACTAGCCGCACTCAGGATGCAATCAAATCATATAAATACAATATGGCGGTAGATTTTTACCATAGAGTATTCTGTTGGTTTTGTCTCTTAAGTGGTATGAGTGGTGAATTAACACACTCCTTTTTTGATTTAATAAATCCTTTTGGAATTATTATTCCTGATTAAGATCCTACTAGAGAATTGTTTGCTTTTATATTAAATAAAAGACTATTCTATGTATCTTTTTTGCTTTTTGCTAATCTTTCTTACCCTTTAGGGTAATTTAGGACAACTTTTTTTTGGTGAAAACAGGTTCCTCTGAAATCTTTATTGATCAAGGCCTAGCTGACTAGCTTGAGTTAAAATATTTACCTGATGGCATGGTTAGAGCAAAAGATCTTAGGGTATTCCAGCATCAAAAACTTAGGTTCTGGTTGATTATTAAATTGGTAAGTACCACCTGTGTGAACATATCTTATTGAATAAAAACCTGCTGTACACAATTATCTTAAGAGTTGAATGGTGATTAAAATTAGATATAAAAACCAATATAAAGGCCAGCACCTTGACTTTATCCTTGAAGCGTGTAAAGGAATTAATAATCTTAAAGTTAGAAATAAACAATCTGGGCATTTTGCCACAATGGACCAATGTACAGAAACCTAATTTTCTCTTCTGTTGAAGGCCACTCCAGAAGTTCCTTTATTTTCCTATTTGGAAGGGTAGAATAATTATTTTTATGTGGATTCTGCAAATGCTTTACAAAATCATTCTGAGTTTGATTGTAGATTAGAAAACACAGTTGACCTAGTTTGCATATTTTCCCTAATCTACCCTTAGACTAAACGGGAAGAGGCAGCATTAGACGTTTGGTTTATAAAAACTTGCAAAATGATCCACTTTAGCGTACCTCTCCAGAATTTTCTCTACTTTTCCATGAAAAAGTTAATGGTATACTACGCCATTATATAAAAGATTTTGGTATCTAATAATGTCACCATACTCAATATGTAACTTGTTCATATGGAGGAAAAGTTTCCCATTATGTAAAGTAAGCCAAAGTATTCTCAAAGCTCACTTTTGAACGCCTCAACCAGGTTTTTTAACACTAGTGGTGCCCAACCCAAAAGGGGGAGCCGCCACGCATCTTTAGAGGAGTATGGTATTTTCATAAAGGGCGTCTTTTCACTATTCTATATCCTTTGAATATACCATAATTTTCAACGAATGCTATTTTAATAAAGTAATTTGATAAATGGGTACCATATAAAGAATGATATGATATGGTTCCAGGGACGCTTATGGGTTCTCGCAGGACCACTTCGCCTAAAGATAATCAAGGAGTACCATGATTTTATAACCATAGGGCATCCTGAGAAGGTGAAAACCCTGGAGGTTATTCAGCATACATATAACTAAAGGGAATTTTTGCACAGGTTGCTCAGTATACAAAGGAGTTCTTTGTTTGCAACAGGATAAAATAAAATTTGTCATCCCAAAGCAGTCTTGTTGGTACCAGTCCAGAAGGAAGAGGGACCCTGGACATCTCTCTCATTTAATTTTTTGTGGAATTACCCCTCTTAGATGGGCATTGTGCTATCATGGTGGTGGTGGACAAGTTCACTAAGTTCACTTAATCTATACCATGTCACACCATAGTAACAGCGGCACAAATGGCCAGGATAATCATTTCCTATGTTTTTAGCCCATGAAATTCCTCAGGTGTTCATTAGTGGCTGTGTACCCTGGTTCACATTATTATTTTTGGAAGAGTTAAGCAAGATTTTTAGACCTATCCTTGATGCCCTACTGCCTTCCATTACAATCTGATGGGAAGACAGAGCTAGTAAACCAGTGTTTGGAACAATTATTGTGTTGTTACACGGATGCTGATCATTCAAATTGGGCTTCATACCTTCCTTTAGCATAATAATTTCAACAACACCCAGAATTCCCCAATTTGTGTGTTCTCTTTTCTTTGAAGATTATGTTTTTTACCTGAATTTAACATGGAACCCCTTTGTGGGTTCAAAGTGGAAGCTGTTGGACTACTCTAGATTCAATAAGAAAGTACATTAAGAGGTAAACACAAATTAGATGCCTTTATGGAGGCTTACAAGAGAATGCTGCTGTTAAGAAAATAGGGCTTAATATAAAGATGAAGATCTCGTGATGCTCAATACCAAAAATATCCATAAAGAAGCCATGTAAGATTCTGTTATCACAACGGCAGATAAAGTTTATACTGGCCTGCCAGTCAGAATGCAAAAGCCCCAAAAGACGAGCCAGATTGCCAGGGGCATTGCCACGTGAACGACGCTTAATTGGTTGGGAGATGTGTGACAAAGGAGTGCCAATGGCCCACAAATAAAATGAGAAATCTGGCGTAGAACTCAGCTATTGCAGTCCCAAGGCCAATGGGCCTGGGCGTAGGTAATTGTGAGATAAAGGGAAAAAACATAGGTACATTGTCATGGTAAGCCCAAACAACTGCAAAGAGAGCCAGAGTTAACAATATGAATGGGATGAACCCACTAATGCAAGGCCCACGGGGCCTCATTGTAGGTATCATGGGGGTTTAGCAAGAAAAATTTAAATTTAAATAAATAAATTCAGGTCTGGGAAGATTTTTAATAAATTTAAAATAAGAAATTCAACTGTCAATTTTTTCAGTGTGCTACGACTGTTTAAATAGACTATTGCATTGGGGAATAGCTAGGAAAAACTTGGGATTGGGGCCCTCAATATTCGACCTAATCTGGCGAACTTCAAGCAGGAGAGAGAGGGTGAAATGAATTTAATTTGAACTGACTTAGAAAGTGCCATCGAGTGGTTGAGTTGCTGTCAGTTCATCCACAAATGCTCAAGTTGTCAATTTTCTTTGGTTTTGATGACTGGAGAAATGGCATATCACCTGAAATTCAGCAGGAACCTCCCAAGGCCACTCCACATAGGGGCGGTCCCAAGAGGTCAGGAACAGGTTTGGAGCGCCCAACCCACCTGCACCCAGTCACTCTGGCATCCGTTTGTCCAAGCGGGAAATCTTGGGTGAAGATTCTGATGTGTCTGGGGTAAGTTTAAAACTGTGGGCTGCCTTTCCCAATGGCCTGATGCCATCACCAGGCTTTGCTGAAAATTTGACTTCATATGCTTTATTCATCAAAGGTACACGCCTATTGGCATTTTTTAAAAGATTTGGTGCTCTTAGATCTTGATGACAAAGGATTGTTCTTCAATTTATTCGAGGTATGCCGACCAGGGGACAGACAATATGAATCACAACACTCAAAATGACAAAATAAAACTACTAACCAGGTGGGAAGCAGAAACCGCTAACCCACCATGGCAGAGGGTGAGGAGGGGTCAGGGGGTTGATTTTCAGAAAGACCCGCCTCGATCAAGGGATGTTAGTTACAGTACCAGATCAGAGCAGAGAGCCAAGGCGTTGGGGCATCCACATAGTGGGGGTGGAGGTCAGCGTAGTAGGAGTTTTCCACTTCCTCATCAAGATAATGATGGGAAAGTGTTTCAACAAAAGCTGCGAGGAGAACTTCAGCTTCTTTGCGGGATTCAGGAAGTTGGGTGAAAAGGGAGATACTGTGGTGGGTGATTTTGGCTGAGGGGTTGAATGAAGCAAGCGTTGCGACATTCATAACAGCAACTTCAGCATCATAGAATAGTTTTGAGATGTCACTGCAGGGTGATTCAGGGAAGTCGGGGGGGAAGAATAGGGTGGGCAGGCCCTTCTGGAGCTGAGCCACTGACTGGGCCACCATGGTGCGTAGTTTTGGGCACTGAGGAGAGGTCACCGCAGCTAAGGCGAGCTGGTGGTCACTTTGGAAGGGGGATGTATTGGGCAGAGGAGCAAATGGCGAGGGGTAGGGGTTTCATCAAAGTTGGGAAGGAAAAATTCTGCCCGACCATAATCGCCTTGGCAGAGAGGTTGACCTGTATGCTTACTAATGAGGACATTCCCTGATTCGTCAGTCTCAGCCAATATATCCCATGGATTTTGGTTCACTGGAATAGTGGCGTTCAAACTTGGGTGGGTAGGATTGGGCGAATGGGCGGCTGCTTGGGTGCCAATGGTGGTCCAAGCATTGCTCTGATTGGCTGGGGTAGATTTAGGTGGGAGAGTGAGGCTGGAGGTTTTGGGGGCTGATTTTCCATGTGGGCCCACTGAACGAGATTGGAGGGTGGGAGGGGGGCAGCAAAGCGCCCCATACTGAACCTTCAGAGGGGGGCTCATAAGCCGCAGCAGCGGACTTGGCCTGAGGGCACACTTTTATTGCATGGTCGAGGCCAAAGCAGAGGGAACAAATCTGCCTACCATTATTGACCTGAGCCCAAAAGAAATGATCAGGCGCTGCAGCCACACTAGCGCAGGGTGGGATTTGTTGGGCTATGGTAGGGTGATATGGTATGATGGTGGCTGTTGCACGAGGAGCAGCAAGGCGCTCTGCACCAGATGGAATGGCAAAGATGAGGCTGGGCTGAGTGCCATAAGCCGTGAGCCCCGCGACCAACTGGTCATACAAAACCTGGGGTGGAAGGTGGGATGGAAGATTTGTAAAGGATACCACCAGCGTGGTGTCTGAAGGGAGGCAAGTACGGGTTGTGGGAATGGGTTTTTTTATAAATTAGAGGAGTTTGTGCTGCCGCTTCAGCATCCTCCTCAGATTGGAACCCAACGTCAAAGTAGACCTTAAAAGGGCGGAAGTCTATAAAGCCAGCTGGCGCAAAGGCCGCAGTGGCTAGGTCAATAATTGCTTTATCAGCATATGGGAACAAACGCCCATAGTCCACTCTGAGGCAATAGCGAATGGCGGAGCGAGGGAGGGCGAGAGGATGGGGGCGAGAAGGGTGAACGCGCACCAGGTGGAGCGCTAAGTCCCGTGGGGGGACAAAACAGTTGGAAGCAATGGGCGGACTGTTTGAGCCTGTCTGAACGCGCTTGCCCGCGGGGTGGAAAACTCTAGGTGGGGGTGCACTGCTGCCCCACACTGGGGTGGCAGGCGGCGGAGCCAAGGACATCAAAGAATAGGTTTGGGCAGATGGCTGTGGATAAAAAACCTAAATTTAAAATAGCTTAAAAGTGACTTTGAGCGGTAAAAGAAAGTTTATGACAAAGGATTGTTGCCCTTGACTTTATTCAGACCTCTCATTCCAAGAGAATGTCAACTCTCCAAAGCTCATCACAAATCCCCTTAATTCGGTGTATTAATTTGTCTGAAGTTAATTTGGAACAGGTGGTGGGATCCTCAAAGGGAGAGCTGTTACCCATTGCTCATCCACCACATGGGCGAAGTCACCCTGTGAGACAAGAGGGACAGCTGCCCTTCTCATACCATTTTTTGATGGGAAAGAGAACGCCCCTCAATACAAGCAGAGGGGGTGCTCCCATGGACTTACAGCTGTGTCCAAAGAGGATAAGACCTTACCAAATTTTTAGAAAGGTGGGTCATATTTCCTACCAGCTGGATCCTCCATCAAAGTCCTAAATCTTTGCAAAATTTTTACAAGATCAAACTGACAAGATTTGAGGATTCCCTCTTGTGACCTCAGAGTCATATCTTTGTGGATGGAGCAACTTAATGTGAAGCGGAGTAGATTATAACCTCCTGCTGTTATAGAAGAAGACTTAAATATCTAGTATCATGTAAAGATTTTGATGCCGCGGAAAACAGCTTTGTCCCAGCCTGTATTTTGTGCCCATGTACAAGAACTGATTAATAGGTTCCATTACGTTTTCTTTATTCCTCAACCCTAAAGCTAAACCCAAAAATGGTGCAATGAAACTTGGACTAGCTCAAAAAAACTTTTTCCTAGATGACGCTCCTGTAGGAGGGGTGGTGGCAAAAAAGCTGGAGGGTGATGTCATGTCCCACGAAAATATTGTGTGTACAAAATCCAAAGAAAAGGAGGAGCGCACCAGTGCAAAAGAAATCAATATGGCCTATTCCCTGATCTGAAAAATACCCAAGGCTAACTCTGAGTAAGGACTGAGTATGCACATGTTGTGTCCAGGGCTTGAGTGATTAGAAAGCTGGAGTTTCAACATCTTTGAGTTTTACATGTTATATGATAAACAAGGATGGGTCATTGTGTTCTATCGGAAAACAGGGATTTAGTCACATTAATTTCCATATTACTCAATCTACAAAATCAACTATACTGGAAAACTTGAGCTTGTACGTACTAGAGATACAGGACAACTGCTAATGATCTTTATTTTATTGGACAGATTGGGCATTATGCTGTTGTGAGATGACAGTGGCCCACCTCCCATAATTTATATATAGTCATTTTCTCAGACCAACATATTTGTTGGTCATCTCACTTAATACACTATTGTATTATATTTAAAAAGATTCTTTTGGTGGGCCTTGATGTAGTTTTCTTCTCAAAAATCTCAACTTATCTTAGTATATACACCTTCTGCGGTGTCCTAGTTTCTTGTGTCATAATGTTTTGTTCTTTGGGTGTCTGGGTGAGTATTTCCCATCACCTTTTTGAGAACATGAGAACTAAAGACACTCTACTGATTGGGACCATCTAGTACTAAAAAAAAGACACTCTACTGATAGAACTAGTATAAGAGAGGACACTAGGGCGTTTTTCTTTCTTTTTTTAGCGCTAGTTGTGCCCGATCCAAATGGGGGGAGCCGACACACATCTTTATTTGCAAAAGGGCCAAACAAAGGGATTATCATAAATTAAAAAATATCTAATATAGCACCTAGGTTATCAACCTAGGAAGCCATATCAGAAGGCGAGGAAGCTTTGGGAAACTTTTGTCTGGCATCCATTTTAGCTTGCGGACCATGGCGGACAACATAGGGGTAGGGGAATCAGCGACATGTGGCACAAGGAGGTATAGCTGCAGGTTTTCTTTGTTTATGAGGCCAGCGGTATCCATCACCTTAGCTTATTGAGCAAGTTGATGCTCAGTGAAAGTGATGAGAGTTGGCACACAAGCGAAAGACTTGATTTGCTTTTGGGTTTGGGGAAAGTTGGGGTCAAAAAAAGAGGTCTTTGCCGCGTTGATGCAAGCGTGGCTCGCACCAAAAGTGAGTTCCTCAATCTCATATTTTGCATCTTCCCCAAAATCATTGGAGAATTTAGGGGTAGGAATACCCTCAACCAGGGGTTCCATCGCCCCATGGGGTTGCTGGCGGAGGAGGGGGTTAGCAGGAGCAGCAGCGGCTTCAACTGCCATTTTTTCATATCCTTATAATCTGGAAAACTGTTTTTAGGGCAAAAACGGTGGGGGCGCAAATTGGGAGGATCAACAAAGAATTCCTCCAAAGCAAAATCTAGCTTAACAAAATAAGCTCAAACCAAATCATTAATCCATTTTAGCACTTTGAATGGATTCAAAAAGGCTAGTGCCAGCCCAGCCACCATAGTTGGCAGGTTGGCAGCACCTGATTGTCCATGAGCTGTTAACCATGGCAGCTCAGCTGAAACTGTTTCAGCCATCGGCTCAGGGCGCCATAAATCAACCAAATTTTTTAACCTTTTAAAATTTT
The DNA here is from genome assembly GCA_022478985.1 of Massospora cicadina. Classification (NCBI taxonomy): domain Eukaryota; kingdom Fungi; phylum Entomophthoromycota; class Entomophthoromycetes; order Entomophthorales; family Entomophthoraceae; genus Massospora; species Massospora cicadina. Next base: position 71,543 of record JAKSZP010003984.1, read on the forward strand.
TATTGGCTGCAGCTTTAGAAACCACGCCAGAATTTGCTTAGGTTGGGGTAGGAGGATCACGCCCCATTCGAAAAATTGGGGCAAGGAAGCTACCAGGGCAGCTCTGGAGGGGCGAGCGGTGGAGGCGGTGGAAGCAGAAGCCATAGGGCACTTGCGCTTTAAGTGACTGAGCTCAAAACACAAGGGGCAGATGGCGCAGTCATTTTTGATGCACACCCAAAAAGGATGATCAGGGGCGGACCTGATCACAGTGTGGGAAGGAATCGCAAGGTGGGTGTCAAGATGAAATAGGAGGATTGTCCAAAGGTGCAAGGGCCTACCAGATGATCTTCCCCATGGGGCACCATGAACTGCAACATGGGGTCTGCACCGTAAATGGCCAAACCCTCCATGAGCTCATGGCGGAGGCATTTGGGGAAAGGAAGGAGGGCAACCTGGTGAACTGGACCACCAAAGTGGCCTCATCTGGGAGCCAGATGTGAATGGTAGGCAAAGGAATTTTTTTTATAAATTAATTGCAGCTTGGCTGCTGCTGCTGAATTGGCTTCAGAGCAAAAGCCAAGGTTAAAGTACCCCTTAAAAGGGTGGAAGTCAATATAGCTGGAGGGTTTTAAAACTGCTGTGGCCATCTCAATGATGGCCAAGCTTGCGTATGGGAAGAGATTTCCATATTTGACCTGGAGGCCAAAACGCAAATTGCTCCGTGGGAGCACCAAAGGGCTCCAGATTACCGCCTGAGAGCTTGTGAGGTGGTGGTCCAAGTCCTGACGGGGGACATAACGCCTGGTAGTGTTTGGAGGGCTAGCAGAGCCAGCCCAGGAGCGCTTTGGCAGCAGTAAAAAGATACCAGATGGTGGCGCACCACCACCCCAGGCCGGGGCAGCAGGCATTGATTGCATTGACATTGGTAAGCTTTGGCTCGATCAAGTGGTCATGTTTTGTATTTTTAAAAAATCCAAATTTGGCTTTGATTTAGGTATTAAAGCGAAGAAAGATGACATTAGGGCATCTTTCAAGAAACTAAAAACCTACTGTTGTGATTCTTACCAAATGGAATGGGATCTCTTTATGAAGTAAATATACCAACTGCTTGGCAAGTTCAGCAAGTTAAGGAAAAGACTGTCAATAGTACCCAAGAATTCCTAAGAATATCTGTATATCACAAGCTACTTGACTAAAGCATCTTTCAAGTGGTGACAGCCTTATAAGACAATGGAGAGATCCCTTCAGAAGTAACCTTATGGACCAAAAATTTCATCTCCTACAGGAAAAAAGCTACACTTGGTGGGCTTTAGCTTTGAGGAAGCTGCTTGAACCAATCTTGTGCATCTAGTTGAAGGCTTTCGTTGAAGGTACAGTAGAACACGATCAAAGTAATATATAGATTAGTATGCAGGACACTTTGAGGTATATAAGCAATCTATACATTGCCCTTTGAAAGGTTGCAAGGTCATTGAACAATCCTTAAAGCATATGAGTTGTCATGAATAGCCCTTCACTAGAAAATATTGCGCACCTCTCTGTATTCAGGAGCAAGTTTGATCTTCCAATATCTTATGGAAAGATTCATGGTAGAAAAATTGAGACACAGCTAAAAATTATATAGAGTTTTAAATTTTGAATAGCGGATAGATTACTTCTGAGTTATCAAAATTAAGTATCTGTGAGCCATTAATACTCAATGACCTCCATCTTTCTTGTAGACCAGTATTTAGAGAGAGTCCAGGGGAACTTAGAAGGCTTTATCAGGATGGCACTAATACTGTTTTAACTTCTTAATCACTTAATAATTTTCCAGCTTTAAATTTATATTAAAACCTGTTTTGAATGTGGTATGTATCACCAGTATGCACCTTATTTTGTACCCATTTTATCATAAAAAATCCTCTAAATCTTTTTTTGAGAATACTTAACTTGCTTCTTATTTAAAGAATCCACATGTCATTGATGCTTAAGAGTAAGAAAATCACCAAATTGAACCTCCACTCATGCTATGATAGGAGATATATCAAGCCATAAGTCAGTCAGAGATCTACAACCAGTGATGGAGCCAACTTGGTCAGTTGATAAACTGTAGACATAAGCTGGTGGTTTATATCAAGTTACAGTCTGATGTTGATTATTATAATTAAACACTGAGACAATGATAGGTCCTTAGTTTTTGGAAGAATATTCCAGGACAAGTCTGGGGCTTATTTATAGAAAAATTAGCTCACTCATAAACCTCCAATAGATGAGAAGAAGGTACAATGAATCTTATTCCTATCTCTAACTAGACCTGCGACATAGTAAAGATGATGCTCTTATCTAATAAGGTAAATGTTAATTCCCTCTTGGGCGTTGATTGTGGTGGAGGTAGCTTAATTCTGTTTATTTAAGGTAAGCTGACCAAGGGACAGACAATACTGAAAGAAAAAGCTATAAAAATAAACCGGGATAAAACGCCCAAATGAGAAAAGTGGCACTGAGTCCAAAAAAATAAAAAACCCAATAAGCTGGCAAAGACAAACTACTAGCTGGCCATGACGTATAGGAAGGGGAGATCAAGGTACGCTTCCTTCAGCGCCATAATCTGCATGAAGCAAGGTGTGGGCCAAGGTGGAAAGCAAGAGTGTGAGGGATCCATGAATGGGGTTCCATATCTTCCATGGGAGAACCAGGTAGAGACTTTACGCATTAACATAGGCACCAAAATAGTTGTTGAGGTTTTGCTCATCTTGATACGGGCATCAGGGAGATTTATAAAGAAATTAATATTGGTAAAGGTGATTTTGGCTTTAGAGTTTTTAGCCACCTCCACAACATTCAGGATTAATTTTGGTAGTTATCTTGTGGAATTGGAGGATAGCATGCTTACCTACATCAGTAATGGTTTCTGGAACATCAGGTGGGAGAGAACCACCACAAGAAATGCAATAGACTTAGATGCAGCTTTGTGGATAGGAAAACAGTCAGATGAGGCAGCCAATCAATATCAAGCTGATGGTCAGATTGCAATGGAGATCACTTTTCTGGGGTGCAAAAAAGAAAGGAGTTAATTTAGCATGAAAGTCTTTAATATAAGCCATTTAAATAATAAAACGGGTCAGTTCAATTGATCCTCAGACTACAAACCCTCAGCATATAAAGCCCATGGTTCTTGGTTGTATTGAATTAGGGTAACCGCATATGATTGAGATTTGATGGACAAATGGGGGGGTGGGAACTAATGGAAGTCCAAGTCTGAGCCTGATTCGCTGGAGGATGAACTGATAGTTTAGGCTGGTTAGGGCTGCTAGTGGAAGGCTTTTAGGGTGCTGGCCCATTGAATGTGCTGAAGTGAGAGTACTGGCATCAATGTAGCCCAGGTGAATTCCAATGGAAAGGTTTTGGCGTCAAAATTTGCATCAGAGGGATTTGCAGCAGTACAGTGACATTTTTTTAATTTAAAACGCAAAACAGATAGGAAAATTTGGCGTCTATTATTGCCATGCGCCCAGAAATGGTCAGGTGCAGAGTCCACATGAGCCCACGGGGTATCTGCTGGGAATATCTGCATGTAAAGGGGTACTGGATGCAGAGGCATGTGTAAGCAAGGCGCTTGGCACCATAGGACAGTGAAGTTGAGGATGGGGTCTGAGACATAGAAAGAGAGCCCCAACATAGGCTCCTTATAAAACACCTAGGGTGGAAGGGGATATGGGAGGTTGGTGAAACTCCTTATAGTTTTGGTTTCAGTGGAAAGGTAAGTATGAGTCGTGGGGATAGAAGTGTTTTATAGATTAATTTAGTTTTCATTGCTATAGCAGCGTCCTACTCAGAGGGGAAACAACCTCTTTATAGCCCTTAGAAGGGAGGAAGTTAATGTAGCCCGCCAGCACAAAAGTGGTGATAAGAGCTTAATTATTGCATTGTCAGCATATAGGAATAATTGCTTGTAGTAACTCAGAGGAAAAATTGGATATTGGATTAAGAGAGGGTGAGAGGGTAAGGACAAATTTTGGTGAGCATGTGCAGGGTGGTGTGCTAAGTCCTCTAGAAGGACATAAAGTAAGAGGCCTAGTAGGACTTGATGAACTAGTCTGAATACATTTTCTAGCAGGGCAAAAAACGCTAGTAGGGGTTTTGACATTGTTCCATATTAAAGCAGCTTTTGGTGAGCTGCAGACATTGGGGTGGAAAGTTAAATTGGTGGCTCAGAGTGATTTATATTAAACTTTTGATTTGTAAATCACTAAAAAAGTGATACTATATAGAAAAAAAACATAAGAAACTTAGTTTTTAGCCCCAATATTTGTTACCAGCTCATAATAGAATTGTTATGCATAATATGCAGCAATGAGGGTTTTTTTCCTTCTTAATTTGTCAGTTTTTGTATGATAAATGAAACTGTATACCCCTATATGAAGAAGTACTAATATTTGTGTCTTAATTTGGTATTTAACTCGATCAGGAACTGTGTGCCAATGAATTGGTCATAGCTATTGTTGTCCATGACAGTCAAGGATAGACACTGTTAAGGAACTAGATCAGATGGGCAATGATGAGTAAGCCCATATGAATATAGTGTAGGAGGTTTAGCAATTCCACATTTTAAAGAAGATTAAAACAAGAAGTAATTTCAATTCGCTTAAGGAGGCAGGAGGATATAAAGTTATATAAAGACTGGTGTCAATAGTAGACAAGACCTTTATTTTGTGAACCATTATCTGTACACAAGTAACATTAAGATGAGGGAATAAAATAGATAGAATTTGACATAATAGCTCATTTAAGATGTCAGAGAGTTTTCCTAAAGAAGAATAAGATGAATCAATGACTTAATTTCAAAAAAAAAGTGATTTTGATGCTAAGTCCTTCAGAATCATATATGATGAAGTACTTTAAGCTTTGAGGGTATTTTATGGTAGGATTAGTGAGTGCCAAAGTATTACAGTCTATAAGTGTGGGTGCTTTATCACCCACAACAACAGGCACAAACTATTGAGTTGCGCCTCATAAAATTTAGGTGGATGTTAAAATTCATAAGTTTTGTGATTATTATTAGCTGATAAACCCTAAATTATTTAACTGCACAGGTTCATCATCATGCAATTATCCGCATTCTTTGATAGTGAAATGTCTTTGTTTGATAATAGTAAGGAGACTATTATCCATAATTGAATAAAGTACTAGAATTAGGCCTAGCGCTTTGCCAGTATTTACTCTCAAAATACTTAGGATGTCCTTAACCCTTTCAATGATTTGATGCATATATGTGTACAAAAACCAAGGGGTATCTAAATCTAAAAATGCATATATGCATTCAATTAAATCAAAGTGTATATAGATCTATTTTGGTATTATCACATATTTGTGTTATAAAAAAGACCAAAATTAACAAAAAAGAGTGAATATTGGCTAAGAAATTCATGCCAAATTCAAAGAAAAAAAAAGATAGTTTTTAGAACATCATTGAAAGGGTTAATAAGAAATTGTTCACTGGTACCTCCTAACTCAATCCATGCTCAGATCCTTGTTTACGGCTTTACTCTGATGACACACAGTCAGCAGCAATCCCCAATTTGATTCAACTTCTAAAGTCTAATCCACACTCAGATCCTTACTCATTATTCTAAAGAGTCTCTTAATTAGAGCATACAGCAATAATTTACCTGAAAAAGAATAGAACTAAAAATGGATTCTGATAAAGTATACTAAGATAATTAGCTGGTAGTTTGGTGACTATTCTGGCTATTAGTGTTTTTTATTAGTGAATTCTTAGGGGAATTTATAGTGGGAATTTGGCGCCCTACCCTCTGTTGCCACATCCTCAATAAAATAGCAGCTGTTGTTGTTGAATTACTCACCCTCGTCTCATCAGTGATGGCCTTCCCCATCCTGGCTAGGATTCCATCATTGTACATCTTAAAGACATAAAGTGGAAAGAATCAGAAAACGTGTCTTAACGTTTTCCTCTTGGTCCCATTGAACCAACCATATTTGGCAAGCGACCTTCTTAGGTAATGGGACTTGTTACCCATTAAGACAGGTCGCAATCCAACTGATCAATTTTCTAGTTGCAGGTGGCATCACTCACCTCTCAACCTAATCCTTAAATTCCCAATTGGTTGGTGATGAAACCTGACTAATCCCAATCAGTAAAACTGATATAATCATCAATTAACTATCAGATGCCCCTATTTTGTTGGAAAATTTTCCTAATGAGAAACTAATCAATCAACCAGATTGATCCCTGACAGATCTGACCCAGGTGAATAACCTAAGACCCCCAACCACTGTTACCTCAAAATAAGGGTCAGACAATATCCAATTCATTTCTCTATAGGGAAATATTTCCTAGAGACCACTGGTAATCTAGTCAGCTGGGAATATGGGCAAAAATCCCAACACATCCCCCTCAGCCTAGTTTCCAGTGAGAAAAGGAATGGGACAGGAAAACACTGCTTTGGACACTTTGTTGAATACTTCATTTGTTCAAGTGGAGTACAATCAATCAGTTCTCAATGCTGCTCAGGATGACCTTCATCATGCGGCTTTCTTCCTCTTCCTCCTTGCTCTCACCTAATCAGAGCACAGTCCCTATGACCTTCTATCATGCTGGGATGAAATTTACTCAAGATGATAACTATTCCAGGATCCAGTTTTCCCCCAGTCAGGGCATATGAACTGCTGTTATATTCAAGATTCTTGATCCAGCATCCTCAATTTCATGATTTTTCTCCTCATCCTCGACAGGAGATTCTTGCCATTGATGTTTGTTTTGAGGCACAATTAGAAATGCTTATTTAAGTTCTCCCTTGTTATTTCCTTGTAATAACCTCTTGGCTCATATCATTCTTAATTCTTCTCTGGAGAGCTTATCCCATTAGTTTTAAGATTAATTTCTCCAAAATTAGGGCTTAATTGATTTCAGAGTGCATAATGGCAACTATCATATAAGTCTGACATTCCCTCTTTTTTCCAACTCATATGTCAAATTATGAGTCTCAGTACCAACAGCTGCTTAATAGCCTGCTTGATAAAGACCTTCAGCTCTTCCAGCTAATGAGTCGATCTACATGCCAGAACCTCTTCTATGGTCCTTCCAGGACTCATACTCCAAGTCAAATACCAGTAGCCAATCCTTTTGGGAATTACTGGATTTGGTAACCAAACCCCAACAAAACCAGGTTAGCAATTGCCTTAAATGACTTGAGACCAAACCTTCCTCTGTTGTTGATTCCTGAGTTAGATTTTGAAACTCTCCTAGATTTGCCTCCATTTGCAGATAATCCTACCATCATCATCCAACCTCCTGAAGCAATTCCCTCCACTCTCAATTGTTTGTTCCTTACCAGATTGGTCTTGCTTCTGAAGTTCCTCTTCCGACTTGGTCAATATTACAAGCCAGTTGTTTTGGTCACTGAAATAGCCATCAGAAACAGCATACATTTCAAACTTCTTTATGCAGAATTAAGGGCCCAAGTCACTGAAGCTTTATTCATAGCTCTGAACTCTTCCGATCTTGATTACATCCTAGATTGAGATGTTGCAGCCTATGCTCTTTGCTTTGCCAGCCAAGTTCTTTGAAGTTGGGCCACGAAGCTTCCAGCCTCTCCCAGCTTCCATTGCTCATTCTACTTCAGCTTCTGAGAAGCTCATAGTTATTGCCTGTAAGATGCCACTCGCTCCTTGCATGACTATCTCATTTCTGGAGCATCCCATTGGTATCTTCCACTGATGGCTTTAATAGAGAGAATGATTTGGCAACCCCTACCTAGTATCTCTTGCTCATTGCCAGCCCATATGTCTGGTGTTATTGAAGAAGCCCATTGGCAAGCGCTCAAGACCAATTTTCTGGTTCTAATACCTTATTGGGATTAATCAGGGTTATTTGCCAACTGCCTCTTCTTGTACTGTTGCTTCCCTCCCCGCTCTGAGGTATTGCATTTGGTATCTTCTGACATTTCTACTTCTCTTCCCCTAGTTGCTTTCTCACTTGAATTCACGTTCGCTTAACAAACTTGGTTTTGAGTAGGTCTAGCCCTTGCTAGCATCTGATCTCACATAGATTTTAAAAGGTTATTTAATCCTACTACAATCCATCTTCCCTCACCAAAGCGATGACATAGGCGGAATCATCTCAAATTGAGAATAACCAATAAAAATAAAATTATAAAAATAAATCATTTTTTCTATGCGTTTTAATAACTTTTTTTCCAAAATTTTTATTAATCTTTTATTTTTATCTTCTTTTTTCTATGGGACTTGACCTTTTTTCAGTTTCAGCGGTCCATCTTTTTATTTTATTCCCCAAACTGGATCTTAAATATATTATACCTATCAGTTTTCTATGGTTCAAAATTCTTAATTTTTTAAGACTTAACCATCTAGTTTGGTTCAGCGGTTCTTTTTTCAGACATAACCAAATCACAAAAACATAACCAACTTATGGGACCATCTAGTACTAAAAAAACATAACAAATTTAATAGTTCAGCGGTCTTTTTAAACTCTTTTTTCATTATTTTTTTCATTGATTCATTGCTTTATATACTTAGTATGGACTCAATTTAATATCCTTCAATACAAGAGGTTCTTAATGGAGTAGGCATCCATCACCATCTTGGCGATAATTTCAAAAGGATCTGACTACAATGCGTCCAACATGTTTCTTCTCCCAAAACATGAATATTGTGATAGCCAACTCTTTCGCCTTTTCAGTATCTGTTAAGGATGGTCAGTTCTTATTGTCTGTCATTTTTCTCTAATCCTTTTCTTTAAAGTTAAATCAAATGCTTGTGATTGCATTTTGATCAGGATATTTGTCAATTAGTTCAGGTACTGCTCAGCACTCATCCCTGATGTTGGTTTCACCACTGAATATAAAATGTGGTGGCAAAGCGGTCTTCCTCCCATATAGCAACTCAAATGGCGTTTTTCCCATCACCATATGATGACTGATATTGTAGGCGAATGTCACCAAACTCAGGTATGTTCCCCACATGGAAGTTCTTCACCTGACCAGCCTCCTCAGTGTTATGGTCAATGTCCCATTGACTCATTCTACCAGTTCATTCATCTCCAGCCGGTAGGGTACAGACATGACTCCTCAGATCCCCATTATTTCATTTAATAGTGGGAGTACATAAGATGTGAAATTTGTCCCATTGTCACTCAGCAGGTCCTGCGGCATCCATGTTGGTATACTACTTAATCTAGGATTAATTTTACAGTAATAGTAGCATCTACTTTTGCCAGGGCCTTCATAAAGACCCATCTCTTCAGATGATCAATTGCAATTAGGATGCACTTGACTCCCCCTGTGCTCATTTTCAGCAGTCTCATCACGTCAATGGACACCATATGCCAAGCAAATCCATGGCGGACCAATTGGTATCTAGTCATATTCTTATGTGGCTAGTGCAACTGGCACTCCACACAGCAAGCTGGATAGTCCGCAACATCATAGTGATGGACTCCCAGTAGTATCACTGGTGAATATGTTTAGTCATTTTTCTCAGGCCTCCATGCCCAACAACATTATGAGCGGCTCAGACAAAAGCCACTCATTATGACAACTTTGGGAAAAGTAATCGCTTCCAATTGATCATTATAAAACTTGTCCATCCATGGTCTCAGTGTTTTCCATCGCTTTTCAAAGTGCACCTTGGATTTCTCAGGGCTTATTTCCGAGTTCTCTGTCAAAAATTCTCTGGAATAGCTCATCCGCCTGCTAATATACCATCTGGACCATTGGTAACCATAAGCCATCTGCATTCTGATGAGAAGACCCCACTTGGTGGACTATCTCATAATCGTAAGCCTGTAACTTTAGTGCTTTTAAACTAGTTGTTTTTCTGGTTCTCATAAATTGTGTATCCAACGCAATGAGGAGTTTTCCATAACCACTTTATAGTGCGTTCCATGGATGTACACCTGAAACTGTTTATAGGCGTAAATGACAGCAAGGCATTTACAATCTGTTATGTTGTAATTCCTCTCAGCGGCTGAGAGTGTCTGGCTCACATATGTCACCAGATGTTCATACCCAAGTTCATCTACTTGGCTCAATATGGCGCCAATCGCCATCAAAGAAGCATTAATTTGTATTATAAATTTCTTGATTGAAATTTGGATATTTCAAAATTGAGAATCCATTAAGTACTGGTGTAACTCATCGAAGGATTTCTGTGCTTCTTTATTCCAAATGAATCCTTTCTTTGGATCCTTCAACAAATGGAAGAGGGGCTCAGAAATTCTTGCAAAATCCAAAATAAATCTTCTATAGTATCTGACCATTTCAAGGAACACTTGGATATCTCAGACACTCTTTGGCACAGCCATTTGTTCTATGGCTTCGATCTTCTGGGTTTGCAACTGCAGTCCACTAGAGTTGATAACAAATCCGTGTATTCCATGTCTTTTTTGAATAATTGACAATTCCTCAGCTTAATTTTCAGGGGCGCAGATAGTCACTTGAACACTTCCTCCAAGTAGTGCAAATGGTCAGTAAGCGTCTTAATGAACACATTTATATCATCCAAGTACACCAGGACGCATGACAGCTTCAAGTCATTTAGTATTGCATCCATGGATCTCTGGAACGTTGCAGGCGCATTGCACAGACCTTAGGGCATCCTCATCATTTGATAAAGCCCCTGCACGGTGATAATCATGCATTTTTCTTGGTCTTCTCTTGGAAAATCTATTTGCCAATATCCTGATATTAGATCCATCACAGAGAAATACTTCACTTCTCCCATTTGATATAGAATATTGTCAGTTCTTGGTAGTGGGTACAAATCCTTCTTTATAAACTTGTTCTGCTTCTTATAATCGATCACCACCCAATTAGAACCATCTTACTTCTTCACAATAAGAATTGGACTCACCCAGGGACTTGACAATGGAACTAGAAGCCCATGATTCACTAGCTTGCTGATTTCTTCCTCCACTACTGCTTTGGCCACCTTCAACCATTATGTAGGTCTCATCCTGATTGGCAAATATTCCCTGGTATCAACCTTGTGAATCACATCTCTCATGCATCCCAAATTGCAGTCATCATGGATGTTTACTTCCTGATACTTGTCGAACAATTTAGGCACCTCCTCCTGTTGTCCTTCCATAAGATCAGCAAGTTGCTCTCAATTGACCAATAGATTGATACTCTTAGTTACCCCAGCTGGTAATCCCAATTCATCAAGGTTCCCAAAATTGTGGATTTTCCTCAGTTCAGCTGTCAGGATTAGATGAACAAATAAGACAATCCTATTATTCTCAATCTTCATTGGCTTCTTGCTAAAATTCACTAGGAAAATTGAATTTCTCCATGGCCTGGCATAATTATTTCAGGAGACACCCAAGGCTCTAATCTGGACTTCTTCTATGGGCTTCTGGCCTCCCCATACAGCAGCTCCGGTATTACTAATATCAACCCTGTGTTGACTATTATTTTTTATCCTGGCGGTATAGTTCTCACATTCTAGATCCTCAGCAGAATTCCCCAATTTCTAGGATTTCCGTCATCATCTCTCATTGCTTCCTAGATCTAAAATCATCAACCAATAAAATTGATATTTAATATTTTATACTTTATCTTATGTTTTGTGTTTTTATCTTTTGCAATGGGACTTTTAACCTACAATTAGATTCAGAGGTCCTTCTTTTCTCCTTCATCCAAACTGGTTTCTAGGTATACTCTGGCCTACCAGTTTTCATGGTTCAAAATCTATTTTCTTAAGATTTAACCATCTATTTGGTTCAGTGGTCCTCTTCTAGGACTTAACCAAAATCTCAGGAATAACCATTTAATGATTCAGAGGTCCTCTGGAAACATTGCAATTATATTTTCTTTTAGATCCAATACTTCCGATTTATTTGTATTGACCTTCTTCACTATACAACCAGAATCACTGCTTCTTCACATATAGTTAACACTTGCTGACTTTGGCAAAACTTGTAAATGTTTTCAATTATTAGGCTATAAGTCCGACTTGTCATTCGTCCAACAGGACCTAATTCATTTCATATTTTGGCGACTGATGCTTGAGTCTTCATATCTCCCAAAACTGTGAATTTCTCATCAGTCAAAAGTTGCATTTGATTGTTCTAATCTTTTAAAAAATGTTTTTTGGCAATTTTTCCCATCCAAAACGTTGGAAGTAAATCCACTGGTGGGTCTGGAAACGATTCCTTAATCACAAAGATTGATCTAGCCTCATTAGCTTCATCCAATTTCGTCTTAAATTGATGAACTCGTCTCCAGCAATTTCAGATCATTGATTGAATGTTATTGAGTCAATGATTCTTTCCACTATATTGGAGCAATCATTTCCTGTTTTGACCTCATTCTCTTCATTGGTAATGTAATCCAACTCTCTGAATTGATTGCTCTCCATATCAACTCATCCAATGTCTCATATAGTGTCTCATCTAACACCTCACTCCTTGGGACTATTTAAAGTGGACTTTTTTTAACTCGAGTTGGCCCTGCTGTAAATTTTCATCTTGAGTAGATATCTAGTGGAAAAATTTTCTTTCAGCACTAGACAGTTTCATATCTAGTCTGCAAGGCCTTTTCCCAAATCTTGAGTATCTTCTTAGATGTGTTTCACTAGTAGCTCCACACCTGAGCTGGGTGAACGCAATTAAACATGATCCACTTCATATTCTGTCTCTAATAGAACTTTTCAGACTAAAATTCCGTTTTTCTTCTCCAATGACGTTACTTTCCATGGTAACTCATCCCTTAAACTGGAAACATCCTCATATGACATCATGTTTTAGTATATTCTATTTAACTACACCCCTGTAGTGAGCTTTACTAGTTAAAATTGATAGGTTTATGTGATTATTCTCAGCTGATAACCCCTAAACTATTTAACTGCACAGGTTTGTTTTCATGCAATTCTCCATGTTGTATGATAGTGAAATGTATGTATTTGATAATAGTATGAAGACTATTATCTGTAGTTGCATAATGTACTAGAATTAAGCCTAACGCATTGCCAGTATTTCCTCTCAAGCATTTTGGTTATCCTTAATAGGGATTTGTTCCCTGGTACCACCTAACTAGATCCACGCTCAGATCCTTGTCTATAGCTTTACTTTGTTGACACGCAGTTGGCAGCAATCCCTGACTTTATTCATCTTCTCTTCTCTAATCCCCACTCAGATCCTTACTCTTTATACTAAAGGATCTCCCAATTAGAGCACACAGCAATAATTTCCCTGAGAAAGAATAGAACTCAAAATGGATTCTGATAAAGTATAATAAGACAATACTCTGTTAATTAGTTTGGTGACTATTATGGTAATAAGTGTTTTTTATTAGTAAATTATTAGGTGAACTTATAGTGGGAATTTGGCGCCCTACCCTCTGTTGGCACCTCCTCAATGAAACGGCAGCTGTTGCTGTTGAATTACCCCTCCTTTTCTCATCAGCGATGGTCTTCCCAATCCTGGCTAGAATCCATCATTGTACATCCTTAATATCTAAAACGGAAAAGGTCAGAAAACGTGTCCCTAATGTTTTCCTCTTGATCCCAGAGAGTCAACCATATTTGTCAAGCGACCTGCTTAGGTAATGGGACTTGTTACCCATTAAGGCAGGTCGCAATCCACCTGATCATTTGCTAGTTGCAGGTGGCATCACTCACCTCACAGCTTAATCCTTAAAATCCTAATTGGTCGGCGATGAAACCTGAACAATCCCAATTGGTACACCTGATAGCTAAATATTGATCAACAATCAGATGCCCCTATTTTGTTGGCAACTCTGCCCAATGAGATCCTAAGCATTCATCCAAATTGATCCTCAACTGATTTGACCCAGGCGAATAACCTAAAATTTCCTGAACATTGTTACCCTGAAATCAGGGTCAACTAATATCTAAAGCACTTCGCTATAGGGAAATATCTCTAGAGACCCCTAATAATCTAGTCTGCTGGGAATACGGGCAGAAATCCTATCAGTGAGTCAAAAAGGGAAATGTTTTATTTCATCTTGGAGCTTCTTTCTTTAACATTTTGGGTTGAAATAGCACCTAGGAGCTCCATTTTTATTGAGGAAATAAGTGAGACTCTTGGTTAACTTCAAATTGTAAAAACAAGAGCCACAATTATAATATTAATTTAAACAAAATAACTAGAAAAAAGAACTTTTCAGGGTTCTTTTATTAAAGATAAAACAAAAATATCGCCCAGCACCATATCAAAAGTAGGATGCTGGGCTTTATGGTAGGGATATAGGAGAGTAGGAATGGGTAATAATGATAGCACAAAGGAATTGTTACTTTTGACGAGTTTTCTTGAGGATTTGATCTTTCCATTACAATAATGAGTAGCTGTCACACTCAATTGTTAGTGTTTTGGAAAGGTTTAATCCTCCTTCCAAACATTAGATTTTACTTTACTGTTACCTGAACTCACCAGGATCAATTTACGGTGATTGCTCTTTGCATACGAGGTCAAGGCTAGGTTAGATTCTTCAATTACAATTATTGCACTTGGGGATAGCCCAGGTAACAATTTTTTGATTGACTGCGCTTCCATTTTAGCCCATTGTTTATTAAGGGGTTTAGACAATTTATCAATAATCTAAAGATGTCAAAAACAAATACAAACTGATTACTTTTCTGAAATGAGAGTTTTTATCATTATAAATAACAGTTAAAGTAACTTGGGAAGTTGAACTTGTGTTTAAATGTGGCAAACAATGTAGAACTTCTGCTACCAATCTCTCATCAAGCATATCTCATAGATCAGAAAGATGGGTAAGATGTAGAGCCTTAGGATTGACACCTTTTAGTACTAAAGGGATGCAGAATTTTATCTAGCTCAATAGCTGAGTCCTGGAACCTTACAATATGCTTTCTTATAAGATTGGGATTTACACCCCTTCTGAGGCCTAACCAAAACTTAGTTCTAATAGAAAATGGTAACTTGAGGGCTTCAATATCAGGTGACTTGGGTGATGGAGGAGCAGGAGCTTCATGACTTTTTATGTGAGATTTAGCTATTACCCCTGGTAGTTGGAACAATCTTTGGAAGGCACCAAACTGTTCTCAATAGTGAGGTACCCTTCCCAGGACGCTAAGTAATGAAACCGCGCTTGACCCAACAGAAACCAAAATTCTTTCCACTTCAAACTTGGAAGCTCCTCTTATCATGATAGGATCAGTCTCACTAGCTTCTTACTTTTGTGGGGGAAAGGGATGGTGCTAAAAGGACATGTGAAAATTCCAGTGTGGGGGAAGTTCTATATGGATAAGATTAACTATTAAACACCTTAGAGATAGGAAAGGGGCCAGATTGTTTGCAAGCCAAAATATGATAAGGCACTTTGAGGTGCAATTTTTTATATCAACCATGACCCGTGATGATTGAGATTATCTCAATCATTATAATTGTGACTTGGTCCAGATTTTTCAAATTCAGAGATACAAATTGCCTAAAATATTTTTGGTGTTGGTTGAGTTTGGGCGCTGAGTTGCGCCTCGCCTGAATTGTTGATTAAGCTCATATGTTCCTAATCAATGGTTCAGGTGAGGCGCTGAATGGCAACCATAAAATGTCGCGTTCACCATTTATAAAGTTCACTTCAGAATTTTTCCCTTGAGTTACCTCTGAGTAGCAATATTGGTTTCCACTCCTCAGACAACTCTGTTCAGTGGCCCCTTCTAATTGATAATAAAAAAGTTTTCAGGGTTTGTCGCCTCACTTACTTGTTCATCTTTTTGGTTCCATTTTGAGGGGTTTCATGTAGTTGGGTCATACCAACTACTAATCAATTTGCAAGCCAATAACAAGTTGGCATAATTTGGCTGCTGTCAGTTTTCCAATTCTATTTGCTTTTATGGTGGTCAGAAGCTGGGTTATTTTTAGTGTTACAGGACCAAAATCCTACTTAATATTCTGGAGCTGTACGGCGTTTTTTGTCTGCAAACCGTTTGTCATTATTAATAGATTTGCCAACTGTTTTTGTACCTGGATTCACCCTCTAAATGTTCTCAAAGAAGTTGTCTGCAGCTGGGTATTACTGTCCTTTTTGTGGCTAAGGGTGAAAGCGGAATTTTAGTCCAAGTTAGCATACATTGGTGATGCCACAGTGGACTTATTTAGGGAATTATTGTATGAAAACTGATCCTAAGGGAGGTCTGCTGCCCATGTCCCCTGGGAGGCAATAGCATAGCAGTAAGATACTTCTCCAAAGACTGGTTGTTTCGTTCTGTTTGCCATCTGATTGAGGATGTTACGCTTATACCTGCAGGGTTTGATCTTCAGCATATTGCACAGATCCTCTCAGAACCATAAGGTAAACTGATGCCCTCAATTGCTGGTTACTTCCTAAGGTTAACCAAACAAAGAAAAAAACCTGGGCACAGGTAACCGCGCCATCTTTTAAGCTATAATGGTTGTCAATAAGGGAATGAAGGTGGCATAATTTGTACATCGATGAATCCCCCCTTGGGTTGGGACCATCTAGTACTAAAAAAAAAAGGTGGCATAATTTGTAAAGCGATCCATAACTAACATAACTTCATTATATACCTGGGACATCGGAAGACCCCAGTATCTTCTACCAAAATTGAGGTTCATGGACCTTCAACTTGTTGGTGGAAGTGCAGGAAAGCATTTTTCCCTGTTTGTTCTGATTTGGAATATGCTTTATAAGACAACCTTCCATACAAGTAGGGAAGTCCTTTTTTAGGCCATTACAGTCATATCCGCGTTTAGAAAATGAAGCACTTCTTACCACCTAGTGCTAAAAAAAATGAAGCACTTCTTCACGCCTGGGTGCCTAATGGTTGGTGGGTCATGATTTTTGATGATGTGGTAATGCATAGAAAAGGAACTTATACTTTGTCTCAAAAATAAACTACCCTATCCTTCATTATTTACCATCCAGATGGATCCTTACCAGAAACAATCTAGACATATAATTAGACCTTTGGCATAATATGCTTGCAAAGCTAACACTGTCTAAGAGAGAACCCTATCCAGTTGAGGGATATTGAGCGGGAGTGCTAGGCTCTATCTCATTTGCAGACTCAGTAGCGGTGTTGGTGCTTATGTTTGGGTTTTCAACTTGCTGGGTATGTTTGGACTAGTTTGGATTTAGTTTGTTTTTATAGCGAGAAGTGGAGTGAGCTAACATGGCAATGGCAAGGGGATGAAGGGCCATAACTTACTCACGTGGAATTACTTAAAAATTAAAATCTGCCAATCAAAACATGTCTCATTGAAAGGAATGTGACTAATTATATATGGCAAGATATGCGTGGAACCATTGACAAACTCATATTTAATATCTAAGTCAAGAGTTTTGAGGTATCCTAGTTTGTCTGTGGGACAGCTTCTGTGGCTTACAATAGAAAATGAGTAAAATTTGGTCAGCGTGCACCACTACTGTGTGTTTGGCGCCATGTAAGGTATACCGCCAATGCATCAGATAACAAGAAACTGTAGTCAATTCTTTATATTCTCTGAACAAAAAGCTCAGTTACACTAAACTTCCTCGAGAATTAAACTACGGGGCATTCTTTCCCCTCATAGTCTTGTAACAAGACTGCGCCAACTACAGTATCTGAGGCGTAGCATGTCAATTTAGAAAGGCTTTTTCTAATAAGCATGATGCAAAAAAGGTTAGAGGAGAAGACATCTTTTTTATTACAATAAAAGCCTTTTGGCATTATGGATTTCAAATAGATGGGGCGTTCTTACCAGTGATGGGGTGTAAGGTCTGAAAACTCAGAGATGGCTTTTAAAAACTTTTTTTAAAAAAGTGAAAGATTGAATAAAGCCACGAGGTTGTTTCTGCGTCCTGGAGTAGACCAAAAACGAATGGCATTCAGCATAGAAGGTTCAATCTCATAACAGTCCTTCAGTACCAGATTAACAAAAACCGCACTTTAATCTTTTAAAAGTCACATTTGGATGACTTTGCAACTAATCTATCTTTATATTTGGCCTTTACCAGGCCATAAAATTCTTAGCAGTTGTTCTGCGTTAGGAGAATGGATTCAATTATCATCTATGTATGATTTCGCACAGGATGAACTGAGATCCTCCAAAGTATTGTCAATGTGGTCCTGGAACACTGCCGGTGCTTTTTTTCAAGCCAAAAAACACAAAATTGAACCAAGAAATTTCATACCATGCCAGATAGCATTCAGCCATTACTTGACAGACTTTACCTGCACTTGATGGAAAGCATTAACCATATCAATTTTGAAAAAGACCTTAGACCTAGAAATAGCTTGGGAAATGGCAGCTTATAAGGTAAGGGGTTTATATATGAAACTGTGACGTTATTAAGGTGGCCATAATCTGCACAGGGTTGCAGTGTGCCATCTGGCTTTGGGCGAGAACCACTGAGAATGATATAGTAAAGTTTACAATCACCCACCCCTTAGCCACCATATCATCAATTCAAACTTAGGACTTAATCTTCTTGTGCCAGGTATGGGTACAACGGTCAGTTAGATAAACAAGAACAATTATCAACTGGAAGTCCGGAAAAACTCTAAATGTACTGGAAGATGGTTGGCATTTTCAACATTAGACAGCTTTATAAGTTTCCAGGATTTTCGGCATAGTGGGAAGGTCAGTTATAACACCTGAGGAGGAGTACTCCACTGCTTATGCTACTGCATTACCTGTGACTAATGTTGGTAGTAAGTAGATTTCCTCAGAGAATATATGTGTGGTGAAAGCCAGATTGTTCCTTTCTAGATTAATGCTTACAGATAGGCGGCGCCACTAATTACCTCTCAAAATCACTAAATACAAAAAATCAGGGATATCAGAGAAGTGGGCCACCAACTCGTGTTCATGCGTCCTGAACTTGATAGGCTTACAGATCGGCAGTGTGACCCTAGTTACGCGGGAATCACTTAAGACAGAGGCCCCTGTAATAACTGGAAGAGTTAAAGCATGAACTACCTTCAGGTCAATGTAGTACTTTTGCACCTGTGTCCACCAAGGCATTTATTGTGACTTTCCGATGCCCAATAGTAATCTGCATAAGAAAATGAAATAAGCACGGTCAAAATTCCAATTTAATGATTGACCACATGTGAATTTCTGGTTGCTTAACCACAGGGGATTTTAGCTCGGCTTGGATATAGTATAAACTGAGTGGGCATAGTAGATGCCTGTGAGTAAGGTAAGGCATCCACCTCATGATCTGATAAATCAGATAAAGGCTGTCCTTCTGATAAATCTTCATAAACTGGGTTCTTCTGATGCTCAGATTAGATATGATCTACTAGGGAGATATGATAGGAAGTTAGAGCTTGTTCCATCTATTATCTTAGGATTGCCATCTCCCTCAGAGGGTACTCCTGTGACATCTAATTTCTCACAACCCTCGTCAAATAGTCCTCTTCTAATTCTTTTGCTGCACATTAAACATCTTCAGCTTCCTCTATCTCCTCTTCTATCACTGGTAGAAACGTCATAGAGGATTATGACTGGAGGGAGGCTATACCCTGAGGTACATTTATAAGGATCAACTGGCTTAGAGTATCTAAGTAACTTAACAGGAAAAGAGCCCTCTAAATGGTGCGCCTTAGCCAGGCTTTATACAGTAAGCATGAGAATGGGTGTAACCTGAGGAAAGAGAAGTTGGTAGCAGTTTTTATCATGGTTATACATGTCCTACGCGACAGAGAAGCTAGAAGTGAGCCAACTAACTTTGAATGGTTAAATGTCTGTCCCCAAACAATGAAGGATTTGAAACACAACGTAAACAGGGAATCATATGGTTGAGTTATTTTGTAGGATAAGTGTGTGCCAAGAGAAGTACAGCCTTTAAATGTGAGTTCTCAATCACCCACAATAGCAGGAACAAACTATTGAGCTGAGACTCTTCAAAGTTAGGCGGGTAAAAGGGAGGAAATAATTCTTGTCTTCTATGAATTTCTGTCTTTAACAGTCAGGGTTGAAATAGCGCATATGAGCTCCCCTTTCATTAAGGCAATAAGTGAGACTATTAGGTAGCTTAAACTTTTGAAATAAAATAATTGTAAAGTTTGATAATAAAATTTTAACTTAATACTTAGAAAGTAAGAACTTTTTTGAAAGTATCTTTTACTGGAAATATAGTAAAAAATAATAATCCACTACCCTACCACAAGTAGGATGCTGGGCTTTAAGGTAGCCCAATAGGAGAGGAAGCTTGGGTCAACAAAAATAGCTTAAATTGTAAAATTTTCTATCCTTGACAGGTTTGATTGATGATTTTGATATGCGTTTTTGATAATGGATAGCAGTTGAAATTAATTAGCTAGTTTTAATAAAGCTTCATTTCTCCTTTCTAAACAACTGATTTAGCTTTGATGTTACCTGAACTCACTAGGATTAAATTTTAGTTGCTTGCCTTATGCAGCCTCAGTCAAACCTAGGCAGGAGAAATCATGTATAGGTTTTTCACCTGAAGGATATCTAGGTGTTGGTTCTTTCCCAATTTAAACATGAGCAAATGATGCTACTTTAAAAAGGTGGTAAGATGCCGCAGAAGACCCTATTAGCGAATCAGAATTTGATCTTAGCTTTAGAGGTATTAATGATTCCAAAGAATAATGGCACTTAATTTTATCTAAATTTTTTCTCACAAAATAAACTGTGTCACTTTTCTTACTTATGAGATTACCCTTGGTTGTCGCTATTATATAGCATAATTTAAGGGTTTTCATCAATTAAGGAGTTTTATTTAATTGTATATATCAATTAATTTCTATAAATATATTTGCGCCTGAATCTTTAGAAGACTTAAACTAACTTAAGAACAGTTGGACAGATCCCCATTGTACTGACACTGGGTATCAATTATTTTTAAATGAGGGCGCCATATGTGAGCCCCATGCTTGGTAAGGTGTTTAGCCCCTACAACAATCATCTTAAGAGATGTTCTATAATCAGAAACTACTGTTTACATTTCTGAAAATAGTGTTCTGCTAATTCTGAAAGAAGTTGGAGTAGCTTGGGAAGTTGCACTGGGTTGAAGATGGCAAACAAGGTGGAGCACCTAAACCCATCTCCCATTCAAAGTATGCCCTAGATCAGAAAGATGGGTAAGAGGAAACACTCTTTGGGTAACTCCTTTTTCGTTCTAAAGGGATGCAAAGTTCTATACAGATTAATAGCTAGGTCCAAGAGCCTTACATTCTAAAAAATTGTTGGAGTGTAGACCTGTCAGCTTAAGGGAGCCTCGCATCCTAGGTTGACGCCTCTTCTTCCACCTTGCTTTATTTCAAGTACTGATTCCCTTGGTAATTGAAGCACCACCATTAAGAAAAGGGGTCACATATGGATTGAGGCTTGAGTTTTTTCAACGGCTTAGATATGAGGACACAAACTTTTATTAGACGAGTAATGATATGTCTCCAGTTTTGGGATTTTCCATGATAGCCTACTTGATGTTGAGGATTGCTTAGAAAAGCTCCTTGACTCCTTAGAAGTGGATCACAAAATGTCAGGTGAAAAAAGAAAGAAGATACTACCGCATCTTTTGTATTATCTAAAAAACTTGGTCAAAAGAGGTTATGGCCTGGGCTTCATAATAGTAACAATTTTTGAAGTCTTTATAGGACTCTCCATTTTTGAATGTATGAGCATAGAGGCTTTCTTTCAATTAAAAAGAGTCAAGTTGCAAAAAATTTTCTTAGTAAGAGCCGCCTTCACTTAATGTTAGATAGTACGTCTTTTATTTAAAGGTATTAATATTTATAATGCACTAATGTCAAGGAAGGTCTGAATATGAACCTTTTGTCTTGCGTTGGCTGACTCCACGGCCCTTTTGTACATAATAAGGAGGGTTTGAATATTTACTGTACC
Organism: Massospora cicadina; assembly: GCA_022478985.1. Lineage (NCBI taxonomy): Eukaryota > Fungi > Entomophthoromycota > Entomophthoromycetes > Entomophthorales > Entomophthoraceae > Massospora > Massospora cicadina. The sequence goes on from JAKSZP010003984.1 coordinate 93,348, forward strand.
AGGGACATGTTTCTCCTTAGTGTAAAGCAAAAAGGAGCAACAGGCTTAATTAGAATATATATAACTGGGGTTGAAAATCTTAAGTTTCTAAAATCAGCCTTTGAAAGTTTCTTAAGTGCTTTTTATTGATTTGTCATTGACTTAAATGAGATCTTTTTAACATTTTCACTTCTTTTATTTAAAGAGGGTAGCCTTCTTGGAGTTATAGTCCAGTAATTTTGTAGATTTAATAGTCTAGTCGATAAAAAGATGAAAAGTGTCCTCTTGTTGCTTTTCCAAATCCTAAAATTATGATGCAATCTGATTGATCTTGGGATCTAAAGTAGTTTTATGGGTTCATTGACAAGTCGTTATGTCTGAACATACTTTTTGAATAGTAAAATCTTGTCAAGAAGTGCGGTTAAGGTCAATTCAGCACTGAGATAGTTTCCTTCAATGTCCAACTCCTACAAGCCGCTCTCCTTGTTTTAGATTTCAGGTTCTGAATCTGGGGTTGATAGTACTTGTCTCAGGCTTGCTCAATGTGTGGCGAGTTCCCCGGTGGTCCTGAAGAGCCCTCTAGAACTCTTGGTCCTTCTGGGATTTGTAGCTTTTTGGGGTTAATATGACCTTCTTGAACGCGCACATAAGAAGTGAAAAAAGCGTTGGCTCTTACATTAAGAAGGCGGATCCATATATAACTTCTCAATCTGAAACTCATAAGTTTGCTATTCTTCATTTAAAGGGCTAATAATCTCGTCACAGCTTGCTACAATTGACCAAGCATGGTAAGTGAGGCGTTAGTGATCTTCTGAGAAATTTTGTTGCAAAGATTGAACCAACTTTGTATATTTTTAAACAATTTGTTTTTTAACTCCTTGAATTCTCTATCTGGTTAGCCAAAATTGCTTCTTAATTGTCCCAACCAAATTTTTAGCAAAATAATTTATACATGGAGTTGAAAATGAAGCTTCTAGTTAAGACTAAATAGATTTTGTATCTCAATATGATTTAATACCAGAAGCTGAGTCTTATTTTAGAAGTTTTATATTGCATTTCTGAAATAGATAGATAAGTCTTAAAGTTACTTTATGGAATCTCCAAAAAGGTATGAAAGATATTAAATATCAGGTTGTAAATAGACCTAGACCTTATTATAAAAAGGATAGAATAAGTATAGGTTTCAAATTAGTTTGGGGCTTTATCAGATCTTTTCAATTGCTGAGCAAAGAAATCTTCTAATATCACCTGATCAGTATAAGTGAGATTGTTCTTATTTGACTTGATAAGATTATATTTCATTGAGTTTGTTAGAGATACAACTAAGATGACCGGAATTACTCTAGATCAAGATTCAATATCTTGGTCTAATGAAATTGTAAAATTTATGATGGGTATTTCCAATTCTCAATTTGATTGAAGAGGGACCCTTCGGAGCTATTGGCCTCCTATAACAGGTGAGGCTAAGCAATCTGAAGAAATTCAGCAATCCGGGTTAACCAAGCATTTTGAAGGGGCTAAGCCCTCACTAAGAAGGTTGATTGCATCTAATAAGAGCGATCAGATCTGACCATCACAAGTATCAGCAATATCTGTCATCTGTTAGGAAAGATCTTACCTCAGGTGAATCATGGAAATCCTCACAAAGAACTACTAAATTTTCCCATATAAATATCTCTGATTTTTAATTAATAAAGTACCTCAATTCTTGTCTCACGTAGCCTAATTCTGATCTAATTTCATACAGGATTCTGTATTTCTGATTGGAATCAACTATAGCAACAGAATTAATAAGTTCTTTGCAATTGTGTTGATCTTTTCTAAAGCTACAGAACTAATAATTTCGTAGCCTTCATAGCGCCTGCTCATCATAATTTCTCATAAAATTCTGATACTGGTGCTCCCTGCCAGTTCTGCTTCTGAGGCTACCTGGTGAAAACATACTTTCACAACCATTAATAAGCCTAGTGAAGAAAGTTCCTCTTCTGAAGTATCAATGAGTATTACCCAATGGGAACACTCCACCATGCAAGAGATGCCTTTCTTTACTACCAATAATCTACAATTTCAAGCTTCAATGGACTTGGCCATCAAGGGCCCTGACCAATAAAATTATCAGATTAAAGCCTCAAATGTTGAAGGAACCGTCAAAAGCTTTATCAGGGTATATTTAGCCTGGTGCTTGCCCTAATCGTGACTGAGCGTCTAAAGTTGCTAACAACATGATGAACTTATATAACCAAGTGGTGTTACAGCCTACCGAAGTTGATTTGGCTAGAACTGAGCAGTATCTACGGCATTACATACATCCTGCTATTCACCAATTACTCCAGAGTTTTGTGACAGTTGAAGTTTATCCTCAACATCACATTGCCCTGATATTTGATAAGACAGGACAGGCTGTTGTGGAAGATAGAGGGAGTGAGAGATCATCAGTCTTGGCTAGACCCCAGGTTGAGACTAAGACTGGGGAAGGATGACGGTTAAATGTTTCATCAGTCCTGGGGTCGAACCAAATGGTTTTGAAGTGGGTGGTAATTAAGTTAAAGTTGGATATGAATCAGAATTGAAACAATTCTTGGGTATGGTGGTTCATCCACTACGGAATTCAATATGGCCTAAAACAATTGGGGTTTGCTTATGTCAAGTTTCAAAAGACATAACGTCAGGCATGGCGAATGAGCTTGATCTATGCTTGCAGCAGAGAGCTATAAGAGATAGGATCTAAGAATGTGAGGTTCTCTAGTTCCGTTTTCTATCAACTTGCCTAAATATATCAAACAAAGCCGTTCCTAAGCCTTATCTATTTTTATTACTGTCTTCCGAGGTTTTTATTGATTATTTAGTCTAACAGCGGCCATGTTTGGCCTATACAAACAGGAGCTGGACTTTGAGAGCGAGATTGGGAAGGTTATCGCCTCCCTATACACCTTTTCTTGGAGTCAGGACATGTTGCTGGGGGTAAGCATACTCGCAACTGTCCTCCAAGATGTGTTTATCCGTGGCTCCTGTAGCACATGCACTAGGAGAATGGTCTCAGGGACCTTGTCTGCCCTTTGGTCATTGACTTGGGCCCTGCTTCCCAATTCATTCGTGGCTCACTGGAAGGAGCCAGTGCGTTACAATTTTTTTTTTGGTTGCATCATCTCAAAGTCCAGCGCCAATTGACTCTAGCGCAACAATTTCACTCTCAACTATCTTCATTTCATGAAACGGCATCCAACTTTGCAAGAGATAATTGGGAAGCCATTCTCAATAATAGAAAAGAAATCAACAATATTCATAACCAGTTGGTGAGAATTGATAACGGAGTTGTGGGTTCATCAGCCAAAAAGTATTTCATCAAGTTAGCAATGCCACTAAACCTATTCACCATAGGATTACCTCCCTGGAAGAGGAACTAAGAGACAACTGGATCAGTTGCAGGCTGACCATGAAAAGAGTTTGGGGGAGCTTAATGGCTAACCCAACATTTTGTCAAAGTGGTGGGTAATATCAGAGAAGGTGAACCTGGCCCTGTTGGTCCTCTGGGACCACTGGGACCACCTAGCTCCCCATTGGTAACCCTGGGACCTCATGGTGAATTTGGTCCCCCTGGTCCAATGGGTCAACAAGGCCCACTGGGACCACCAGGTAGAGATGGGTCGCAAGGACCCCCTGGACCTCCTGGACCCCCTGGACCTCCTGGACCCCCTGGCTCCTTGCTTCCAACATCCGATTCTGAACCTTTGATGCTCCTAGTATCTTGAGTATAAGCATTAGAAACACAAATCTGAGCCCTAGCTCAAAGGTGTTTCTTAACCTTGGAAGGTCTTCCGACCAATCCAGACTATTCTTTAATCAACTTACTGGATGGCGTTGAGAATGAACATTGTCTATGTAATACAGATCAAACTACGCAAGAAACCTAGTTTGCTTCATTGACAGCGTCCGTTGAGCGGTTAGCTGCCAAATATGAAGTACTTGAGACTAAGCAAATGGAGATGGTTACTGCAATTTCCAACTTAAACCGAGCTCCTACAAATTACCATCTTAAACAATGGGCTCAAAATTTACAAGATGGTTTGAACCTTTTGAGACAATAAGTTGACTGAGTTCCCCCTCATGCGCATTTTACAGAGTCTTAACCCTCCAAGGCTGGACCAGTTGCAGTATCTGGCGTACACTTATTGAACACTGAAGCCACCCTTTTCAAACCTACCTTCAAGGACAAGTTTGAACTGGGTGAGTTAGCTTCCATTCTTTTATTTTTGTTTATGAATGCGCAATGGATTGAGCTACTGATCAACAGAAGGTCCAGCATATCACCTCTTGCCTAAGCCATTTTGCTCAAGAGATCATGGTTCTGCATCTTAAGGTTTGCACTAAGTGGGCTCAAGTGAAAACCGCTCTCATAAAGGAATTAGGGAGTGATCAATTTCTTTCCAACCAAAAACAAGCCTTTATAAGTATTTAAATTAAACGAGGAAAGTTTATCCAGGAATTCGCTAAATGATTCTACCATGAGGCCCAAACACTTGCTACATGTAACCGGATTACTGTTGATAATGCTATATCAGCTGTAATGTTTGCGTTCAGTTCTCACACTCAGTTACTACTACACTTGAAATCACTCAAAAGAAATTTCAGCTCCATTATCGACATCAAAGAAGCGCTTATGGAGATTCCTAATGGGGTGGTAAATTTGACCTCCTCTAGTAAACCTTGTTCTCACATCCATGCGATGCCACCTAAACCTAAATACAAACTGAAGAAACCATAGACTTATTGTGGTATCGTGGGCCATGTGGTGTCTCAATGTTGGAAAAAACAGGCAGAGGAATCAAAAAAGAGGAGTCAGCATAGGGCACAAGGCTCCCTGTGCTGACCTACCTCAGGTGACTCAGTCAAAACTCTTCAATTATTCTTTAGATTGTTATGTGGTATCCATTCCCAATGAGCCTGATATCCCTGATGAATTATCCAACAAAGACTCTTTTCTTCTTATACTTCCTCTTTTTCTTCTAATTTCTTTCAAACGATTAATCCTCAGTATTCTCATTCTCAAACTTTTGCACTGATGTAACCCAGGTGGAAGTCATTGAGCATAAGGTGAAAGTTATGGCTATCATTGATATGGGATCGCCCATTAATGTAATATCATCCAAACTTATGAAGAAAATCAAATTGGCTCCAGACCTGAACCATTTTCAAGACTACAGAACTGCTGGAACTTCCTACACTAAATCTATAGGAGCCTATTCCTCTCTTCTGATGCGTTTTGGAAAGTTGGTTGTGTTGGCCCCTGCAGTGATATTGGATAACAACTGCTATGATCTGCTCTTAGGAACCTAAGTTTCTCACCGATTTTTATGCAATAATCAGTCTTAAAGACAAATACCTTTCTTTAATTGGGTACTGAGTACCTTTAATCTTACGTGATGTTTCCACTGATAAAGGCAAACTCAAACGACGTGTTTGCTTACTGGAATACCCCACTGCTATATCACGTCTCAAATATTGAATTCTGGGTCCAAGGACTATACTTCCACCTCCGTCATCTTGTGCCTCTGAGGGCATGTAGTTATATTCTAGCTCTCTGATTACTATTCCCCTCAAAGCTCAAATCATTGTTGATACGGGCATACAAGTATTTGTACCCCCTGATATTGTATTAGAGATCTTTGGTAATCAATATCCCTCTCATTTGGAGGCTTTACCTTGCCCTGGTATCCTTGATCCTGCCTACAATGGAATTGATTTAGTTCTATTAGCCAATCTCACCCCTCAACCTATGCAATTGAATTGCAATAATCCCATCATCTATGTGCGGCCTACTTCTGTGAGTGACATATTATCCATCTCAGGATGTGAAGATTTACGCGAATTTGGTCTAGAAGATCTCCCTATCGTTGCTAGAATTGACATCAAATTTGGGGATTTACTAACTTCAGAACAACAGCATGAAGCTGAAGCTCTGATTGACGAGTATGCTGATATATTTGCAAAAGTCCTGGAAATTTTGGGTAATGAAAGAGATATAGCATCAGGTGAAAACTGGGGATAATCCCTATTAGAGCTCGACCATATCACAAATACAAAGTTGAGGAGGCTCAGGTCTCAGTGGAACTGAAACAACTCCTCGATGCCGGTCTACTAATGCCTTCTAAGAGTCCATGGGCTATCTTTTTACTACTCATCCAAAAAAAGGATGGGGGGCATAGAGTGGTTATGGACTATCGTTGACTCAATGCTGTTACTCAAAAGGATTCTTATCCTTTACCTCGCATTTATGATTCCTTGAGATTATTGTCTGGATCACAATATTTCTCAGTATGGACCTTGCGAGTGGTTATTAGCAAATTGATCTTGCCCTGGAAGACCGTCAAAAATGTGCTTTAATCTCTAGTGACAGCTATTTGAGCCAACTCATATGCCGCGGGGGCTTTGTAATGCCCCTGCTACTTTTCAACGAGCCATAGATGGCTTGTTTGGGGATTTGAAACTTTCTTGTGTTTTAGTTTACCTAGATGATGTTACTGTTTTTTCACGAACTTTAATGAGCATTTGGCTCATTTGAAGGAAGTTTTTGGCCACCTGCGACATGCCTCACTTAAGCTTAACCATCTAAGTGTGCTTTTTATTTTAAACTGAGATGAGATTTTTGGGACATAAAGTTAATCACGAGGGTATTTTACCCTTATCTAATAGATACAAGCTATTTTAGACATGCCAGTTACCAAAAGATTGCACAATATTAAGTGTTTTTAGGGATGGTTGGTTATTACTGACAATTCATCCCCCATTTTGCAGAGATTGCAGAGCCTTTAGTTTACCTTTTGCATAAGGAAGTCCCATTTGTATGGGAAGAATCACAGCAACAATCCTTTGATCTGTTGCGCCAAGCCTTAATGAGTGCACCAATCTTATCCCATCCTGACTTTTCCAAACCTTTTATACTATTTACCGATGCCAGTGATATTGCTATTGGGGCCATTTTGGCTCAACATGATACCAATCTGGTTAATCACCCCATCGCGTACTATAGTAAAACCCTTTCTAAGGCTGAACACAATTATAGCATTACCAAGAGAGAATGCCTCACTGTGTTGTCTGCCAACAAGCATTTTTGCCCTTATCTATATGGCAAGCATTTTACTATTGTAACGGATCACGCTTCCTGAAGTGGTTGCAACAAATGAAGGATCCAGATGGGCGTTTAGCTAGATGGGCTCTAAAGCTCCAAAATTATATTTTACTATTCAACATCGTGGTGGCGCCATTCATCAAAACACTGATGGCCTTTCTCAATTGCCTATCTTAACGTTATTCTCTGAAGAGGAAGATCGCATTTATGACCTGATTGGTAGACCTGAGCTCTGGTTCCATGAATATAAGGATGTTTTCTTGAAGTTACAATCCTTAACTGAAAACACTCAGGTTAAAGAAGGTTCATTATATAAAAAGTCAGGATCTAAGTGGTTGCCCTTTACTCAGCCCTCTGCGAGGACTGATAATATTATGGAGGCCCACCAAACTGTAGGTCATGGAGCTGTCGCTAAGACCCTACAGTGGGTAAAAATCATTGTTACTGGGATAACATGATGAAATCTGTACACGATGTGCTGGAATCTTGTCTTAAATGCCAACAACAATGTGGTGGAAATCAGACGTTCTCAACACCAAATTGTGGGACCTTCTGAAGCCTTCTCTACTATTAGTATTGATGTATATCCTCTCCCTATGGCCACCTATGGACATCGATATATTCTGTTAGCTATTGACCATTTTAATAAATGGATTGAAGCTATTTCAGTTTCCGTGGTCACCGCCAAGGTGACGGCGTCCTTTCTTTCCAAGCAAGTTTTATACCAGGCAATTAGACCAAAAGTCCTGTTATCAGACAATGGGACCAACTTCATTTCTCAGGTGGTGGCTGAGCTTACCAAACTAATAGGGACGTATCAGTCCTTTACAACCCCTTATAATCCTTCAACTAATGGTGCAGTCAAACGGGCAAACAGTACCCTTGTAGCCATTCTTAGATAGATAGCCTCCTATGATCCTAGTAGTTAAGAACCTTTACTTACCTAGTGCGATATTAGCCTATAGAGTTAGCTATCATCTTATTATTGGAATGTCTCCTTTTAAAGCTTTATATGGTCAGGAGCCTATCTTCCCCTCAAGTGTACAACCTATACTTGAAAAGGCTACCCTGCAAACTACTGATTTAGCTATGAGGATATTAGCTGTTTAAATCATCCAATTACAAGCATTAGCTTCAAGTTGCCTTGCTGCTAACACATTGAAGGAAGGAACCAGAACCAACGCTAGTAGACCTACGTTACCAGAATATCAAGTTGGGGATCTTGTACTCTTCTACCACCATAGGCTGGGAGGAAGGATTCACAAACTGGACACCTTAAGGCTGGTCCTTATCATATTATTTATTGTCAAGGTATTGAATACTCCATTGCCACTATTGATAATAGTACTGTTATCAATAGAGTAAATAGTAGGTTTCTTCGCAAATATGTGCCCCCTAGGCAAGATCTTGAAGGCCATTATTGGAGATACAACTAAGATGACCAGAATTACTCCATATCGAGATTCAATATCTCAGTCTAATGAAATTGTAAAATCCATGATGGGTATTTACAATTCTTAATTCAACTGAAGAAAGACTCTTCAGAGCTATTGGCCTCCTATGACAGGTGAGGCTAAGCAATCTGAAGAAATTTAGCAATCCAGGATGACCAAGCAATCCAGGATGACCAAGAATTTTGAAGGAGCTAAGCCCTCACAAGAAGGTTGATTGCATCTAATAACACTCTATCAGATCTGACCATCACAAGTATCAGCAATATCGGTCATCTGTTAGGAAAGATCTTACCTCAGGTGAATCATGGAAATCCTCACAAAGAACTACTAAATTTTCCCCTATAAATATCTCTGATTTTTAATTAATAAAGTGCCTCAATTCTTGTCTCGCATAGTCTAATTTTTGTCTATTTTTTTAGTACTAGATGGTCCCAACCCAAGGGGGGATTCATCGATGTCTAATTTTTGTCTATTTTCAGGCAGGATTCTCTAATTCTGATTGGAACTAACTATAGCTACGGAACTAATAACTTCATTGCAATTGTGTCGATCTTTGCTAAAGCCATAGAACTAATAATTTCATAGCCTTTGTAGCGCCTGATCATCATAATTTCTCACGAAATTCCAATAGAGTTCCCCCTCCAATATTGTTGGTAAAATATATGGAGTAAATGCTTTGGAATAGAGAAAATCAGAAAAATTATGACACTTCTCTTCCCCCAAGAATCAATTGTGGAGGAGAATGAATCCTCAAACTCTAGGGTAGATATGAATTAAAAATGTACCTGTATCTACATTGACAATTGAATAATATAATTCTTTTTGGAATATAACTCAGTTAGGACTAGACCAGTTATATCCCAACTTATTGGGTCATCCACCATGTTGGAGTGGTAGTATATAAATTAATCTCCAATTTGATATCTAGCAAAACAGGTTTATGTTGGTTACTTATTTGAGTCTTCTTTTTGAAGTTTACTTCAATTGAAACCATGGCTTTAGCTTGAAGACAAATAATATCATCAGTCAAAGTTCTCATAACTATATCAGAGCTTTCTGGTATACTTTCCTCAAGTTTTAATTAAACGCTTGAAGGAACTGAGTGATCTTGCCCGTTAATATTTTGAAGGGCGACATATTGATAATTCAATGATAACTCATTCATTAAGCGAACAAAGCACTTGGTAAATAGAAGTTCCACTGATATGAATCCATTGAGGTCGTCTTCCTTAAAATAGAGATTAAAGTTCCATTGACTCACTCAATGGCCCCATTAGTTGACAAATGGTAAGAAACTACAAACCGTTGGGTAGTATTGAAAATTTTTTGCAACACTTGTAAAAATTGAGAAGTAAAGTTTGTTCCATTGTCTGACATAAGTACTTTGGGGCACCCATGTTGGTGATGATATAGCGATAAAGGAATAATATAGTAGTTCTCACAGAATGACTAGCGATGGATAGGGCTTCCACCCATTTAGTTAAATGGTTGACAGCCATGATAATGTACTGGTGTCCATGCAATCCTCGAGTAAAAGGGCAACAGCATCAATACTTACCACATAAAACGCCTTAGTTGGTGGAATAACTTGATGTTGATAAGCAGGGTTGGTTGCACCATGACTTTTACAGACGAGATATAAATTAAGTGTCTCTTTAATAATTACTGTCATATTATCCAATAGTATTGGGTTTTAACCACTCTTGGGTTTTCCTTAAGCCACTGTGACCTACTTGTCCGTGTCCTTCCATGATGGCGTAGTATCTTAAATTTGGGTGCAAAAAGGGTAACCTTTTGGAATTGATCTTCTTATACAAAGATTTTTCTAATATCATGGTACCTTTAGTAATAGTTTTTAGGAAGGCACAATCTTCTTCAGATTCTTTATCACACAACTCAGGCCGTCCAATTATATTATATAATCGTTCCTCTTTTCCAAAATCCAAGGTTATTATAGACAATCAGTATAGGCCATCAGCATTTTGATGTTGGGTAACCAAGCAATGTACAATTGAAAAATCGTAATATTATAGTCTTAGGGACCAACGTGCTAGTCTCCCATCAGGATCCTTCATGCTTTGCAACCACCTTAAAAAAGAATGATTGGTAACAACAGTAAAATGGATGCCATATAGGAAGGGTTAGAAGTGTTTAATTGCTAAAATTACAGATAAACAATCCCGCTCAATTATGCTGTAAATTCTCTCAGCTTTAGATAATGTTTTTCAGTAAACCGCTATAAGATGGTCAATCTGCTCTTCATCACACTGGGATATAATAGTACCAATAGCTACACTACTTGCATCATTATGCAGAATATTAAGCTTATTAAATTGAGGATGGATCAAAACAGGTGCCTTATTTTAGGGCAGTTTGTAGAGAATAGAAGACTGTTCTTAAGCTGAGCTCTACTCTGTCAAACATTTTCCTTACAGCTGAAAAATAAGAATGTTTTGGGTCAAATTCAGCTAAAGGGAAAATGTCATCCATTTGCAAGTTTTTGATACTAAAACAAATAATAAAAATGATACTAATGATAGTATCAGCCAAAAGACCCTGGCTGATTCTTGGTGGAACCTATCAGTTCAGGGTAACAAATTTTCAGCTTCTTCTCGGAAATAACCACAAGTTTGAGCAGTTGTATTTCTCTGACCAAGTGGCAGCCCCTGGGGCATCTATCAGGTGGAACTCCTCCCATCCACAACCAGCTCCGTACAAGCACCTATATGGGGACCCCCTTTTGTAGGCTTGGTGGGGGTCCCCCAAGGTGCAAATTATTTAGCAAATGGGTATTGTCTGAAATTTATAAAAAATCTTTACCCCACTGGTATGTCCTAGCCAAAGATGATTGCCTATCCATTGTTCAGCCTAGTAAAGCAAGTATTACGAGCTCCAATAGGCTACATCCTATATTCTCTAATTTGGAAGGTAATAAGCCATTCCAAATTTATCCTTAAATTCCCTTTGACCAAAGAGACAGTTTAAATACTGATTGGTCAGATATCAAGAGGATTAGTCTTCTTTCTATTACCCATGCTACTAATAAAAATCTTATAAAAATCATTTTTTATGATTTATGTTATTTTTTAAATTTAAATAAACTTTTGAAGAATCCAGCTGCATGAGACACCAGCGAGCAAGAACCCACCTGGATCTTTACAAAATGATGCTCACTACAAGGGACACCTATACATCTCAAAAATGTCAAAAATGGAGGCTTTAAACTTGAGTAACCCTCCCACGTTTCCTCTTCACATTAAATCACGTTTAGTTTCTCTGGAAAGACAACTAGCAAGCGCTCTATACCGTCTCAAAGAACTTGAGCAGCGCCCAATAAAACCACTTTATAAAGACAAGTATATCCATGGCAAAGGGAGAATTATTTTTTGTATGTTTATGAATCTGCCATGTATGTCGCAATTGATAAGCAAAAAGTGCAACACATCCTTCCTTGTTTAAGCCGCCTAGCGCAAGAAATGCTGGTTCCTTACCTAGACCCTTTGAACACCTGGGAAGATGTGAAGGAGGCTCTTTTTGGTTGAATTTGGATCAAAGCAGAGTCTACACAGGGAAATACAGGCCTTTATGCTCCTTAGCATGTATGAGGGTGAACCGCTCATTTTTTTTGCTAAACGATTTTACCTCGCTGCGCATAGGTTGCCAACATCTAACATGCTCACCCTTGATGATGCTATGGCCGCCCTGTTAACTGGGTTAGCTTCTCAGCCCTCTCTAGCCAGGCATATCATCTCAGTGAAACGCCATTTCAAAAATTATCCGAGACATAAAGGAGGCTCTGTTAGACGTTGCTGATTCCCATTCATGTGCAACAACCAATGAATCTGAGGGGAAACCTTACGTTCTAACCACTGTGGAGTTTCCGCTGGTAGAACTGTTGGGGTGACCCCACCAGTGCCTAACCTCCCTAGAAAACATGCTCCCTAGTGCAACCTAAACCTGATATCCCTCCCACCTGTAGGTATAAAACCTATCATGCAGTTACTACCATGATTCTGCACACGCTCACCAAAGCTTCTGTGCCTTCCCCTCCAGCCAAGCTGGTATGTGCGCCCTAGGGCTATACAATCTCCTGTGGCCATCTCCCCTAATAAGATTGCAGCTTTGCCAGTGGTTGAAAATACCCTTGGGGATGAATTTGAAGGGGGTTACAATGATGTTGGCTACTACTTATTTTGAGCACCTGCAGAAGTGGAGGTCCCTGATCAATCAAACGCTGAAGGAGTAGATGAAAGCACCATAACTGAGGAAACATACCTCAGCCAAAAACTTTATGGTGCCCAAAAGTTATTGAAACTGCCAGCGATGGTGATAAGTTCTTATCTGGTTTGATTCTGACCTCTTCGGCGGGTCTATACCATTAAACCCATATTGGATAAGTAACCCAAGACTGCACACAAATTAACCTCCACTTTCCGGCTTAAGAAGGTCTTAGCTCTGTCACCTAACTTTGGAGGAACACTCACCGAGGTTGAAGTGGTTATTCAGAAAGTCCAGTTAATGGTCATCCTAGATAATGGCTCACCTGTTAATGTGATCTCTACTAAGCTCATAAAGAAGATAAAGATGGCGCCTGACTTAGTACAATCAAGAGTTTGGAACCGCTGGCCCTAATAACACTTGTGCCATTGGGGCATATTCTTCTCTTTCCATCCGGATTGGAAAGCTCATTTTATTGGCCCCTGCAGTGGCCTTGGACAACAACGCCTATGATATGCTCATAGGTACCCAGTTTAGGATTGAGTATGAGGGAATAATCAACTTGAAGCAAGGTTTCCTCTCATTGCTAAACTATAAAGTCCCTTTAGTCTTATCCAATAAACACCTGGCAAGAACAAATACTCTTGACCGGTTGATTATTCCTTTTCAGCTATGACTTTACCTTAAACAACCTCTGGGCGCACCACAAAGAAATTTCTTAATTCAGTGGATGCTAGGGAAGGTATCCCTTTCTATGTTGCAATTGAGGTTATGATTAAGCCTGGTGAACAACGAGTAGTTGACACAAAAAGCACTCTCTAAATACCACACTACTGTTTGTTGCACCTCATAAGTCTCGAGGGTGTTAGCCCCTTGGAGCCTTGGGTATTACCTGGGATACTAGACCCAGCCTACAAGAGGCCTATTACTATTTCGCTGGGAAACCTCACTGGCAAGGACATTATAGTAAGAAAACAACAGGATATTGGTAGAGGGTTTTTAATCCCCATGGAGGACATTGAACAAATTCACTCTATTAGCTCGATGACAGATTTAGGTTTATATGCTCAACTTAGTATGTATCTTCGGTTAACGTCTATATTTTAAATTTTTTGACCCCAGATGAGCTGGAGAAACTTCATAGTATATTAGACGACTATATTAATATACTCTCCAAATCTGATAATGACTATAGCCATATGAAGGGCTGGTCCACTCCATCTATGTGGGTAATGCTTGTCTTATCAGGTCCAAAATTTAACACAAGTCAGAGGTGGAGGAACAGCAAAAAGAGGACGGAGCTCCAGCTTTTAATAGACGCGGGGTTACTAGTCCCATCACAAAGCCCTTAGTCTTTTCCCCTTTTGCTAATTAAAAAGAAGAACGGAGGTCATCGGATAGTCATGGACTACCACACAATAAATAACCTCACAAAAAAGGATACCTATCCTATCCCCCGCATTGATAATGTCCTAGCACAACTCTCCAGATATAACTTCTTCTCTGCGATGGGCTTGGCTAGTGGCTATTCTAAAATGGACCTTTCTCCTCAGGATCAGGAGAAATAAACCCTTATTTGTAGTGAGGGTCTCTTCCAACCAACCCAATTACCTCAAGGGTTGTGCAATGCACCTGCAACTTTCCAGCGTGCAATGGACCATATTATGCATGAGTTGAAGTTAATTTGTGTCATCTTCTACCTTGATGAAATTAAAGTGTTCTCAAAAATATTTAACAACATCTTGATCACCTGAAGGAGGTGTTTCAACGGCTACGTAAGTCAAATATCAAGTTAAAGCCCTCAAAGGTTACCTTCTTCTGAAGGAAATGTATTTCCTTGGCCACTTCATTTTTCAAGAAGGAATTCAACCCATACAGGTCAAGGTCGAAGCAATCTCAAAAATGCCTCCCCCTAAAAATTTACATGATATTCAGGTATTTCTAGGGAAAAAAGGTTTTTACTATCAGTTTACCCCAAGTTCGCCCAGCTCAGTGAGCCCCTTGTCCATCTAATAACCAAAAAACCTTTTTCATTTGGGTGCTGAATAAAAGGCATTTTTGAGATGCTGAAGCAACTGCTACAAAAAATTCCTATCCTATGGCATCCAGAGTTTTAATAAACCGTTTATCTCATCTACTGACATTTCATACTACGCCACTGGGGCCATCTTAGAGCAATTGATTGAAAATGGTGTTGATCATCTGGTATCTATTTCAGTAAAATGCTTTCAAAAGCGGAATGCAACTACAGCGTAACAGAGAAGGAGTGCCTTGCTGTTTTGTTGGTTGTAAAAAACTACTGACCTTTCTTATATAAGGCCACCTTCAGTGTAGTTACAGACCACAATTTGTTGAAGTAGTTACAGAATATGAGGATTCAACATGCTGGTTAGCACGCTGAGCTCTAAAGCTCCCACATTACGATATGAAGATTTAACACTGTTCAGGGACTCGTCACATAAATGTTAATGGGTTGATTTGACTTCCAGTCCTTCACTTGGATAATAGTGAGGCTGAGAGGTTACATGAACTCTTAATAACCATAATGAATGGAAGGATAATGATATGCCCATCCAGAAGATGTTAGCCTGGCACTCCTGTAACACCAAAGTTGAAGATGGGAAGTTGTATAAGCAGGTGGGGGCAAAATGGTTGCCTTACCTTCACCCTCAGAACGCATACCTGCTATCTTAGAAGCTAATTCCACCCTATGTCATGGATGGGCAAAGAAAACTTATGAGTGGGTTAAGGATCAGTTTTATTGAAATGGTATGATGGAATCTATTGTTGATGTCTTGGAAGCATGTGTCGGGATGGAACCAGATGAATCCTTCTGATAGTATCTGAATTAGGGGTTCAGTTAGTTGGGCATATTTGCTGGCTAATCGCCTAGTTTGATAATATTTAATGTTATATGTTTGTTTGAGTTTAGGTTCGATAGAAGCTGTGTTCGCTGCCAAAATTCCATCTGAAGATTATTGTGGGAGTTTCCAGAAGAAAGCTGATGAATCCATTACAACTCGTCTGAAATGGTTCCATCATCCAATTTGGAGCACCGGTGACTCATGCTGAGGATGCTCAAAGTCTTATTTAAATACAAATTTATATACAATTAACCAGTGACTTATGCTGAGGATGTAAAGGTTATTTAATATTCAGTGATAAGAGGAGCGGATCTAAGAGGGAATCTCTATAAAGTATGAATAAAGAGTTTACGATCTGATAGAGGTTTTGGAATCAAGATGCTGATGGGTTTTCTGGCAGATGATTGGCCAAAGAGCACTTGGCGCAATAGCCCTGAAAGTAGTATAAATAGTCAATCATTCCCTCCTAATAAACATCTCTCATTTTCCATCTTTCCTGTTTGTTTGAAGTAGCTTGGTGCAACTAGAGTGGGGAAGATGGTATAGGAGATCCCCAAAAGCACGGGTGATCATTCTTGGAGTGGCTGGCGCTACTAGCTCCAATATCTCCTCCTTATGAGGAACCAGTGGGAACCTGGTCAGCTGGCTACCAGTGGGTGAGCTGCATAGCCACCAACCCTAGCGGGGTGCAGTGCGGGAGGTGCCATAGCCACCCAAGAAGGGGGATGGACTCGCCGGGGCATGCCCAGATGGTTTGGTGAAGGGTCACGAGGGTGGGGCAGCGTGGAAGTGCCTGAGCCGCCCAGGAAGGGGGAAGGACTTGCCGGGACACATGCTGAGGATGCCTGGGGCTAAAGGCGAAGCCGTTGGTGAATAGTTGGAAGTTTGGACGCAGGACTTATAGTGGTTGGTATGCCAATGAAACCAAAAAGCAAAGGGCCACCAGTCTTCATAATGGTTGGCCAAGCACACTAGCAGAGCCCAAGGTCGATTTCATGACAGTGTGCCTAACATGTAAGATGCAATTTAGTTTCAAATCTATATACCAGTATCAACCAACTACCCTCAAAAACCGTTCCACACCATCAGTTGAGATGTGGTAGGTCCCCTTCATCAGACTACTATTAGAAACAAATTTATCTAGTGGCTATTGGCCACTTCACTAAGTGGGTGGAAGCCTTGGATCTTCCTGCCCAAACGTCCAAGGCCACCGCCACTTTCTTACATCAAAGCATCTTCACCCGTCACAGCTGCCCCCAAGTATTACTCTGCGATAATGGTAAGAACTTCTCCTCCAGTATAGTCTAAATCCTGACCATATACATGGGAGCCCATAAATTTTTCTTGGCTCCATATAATCCCTCCACAAATGGGACCGTGGAAAGATTAAATGAAACCTTGGTTACCATTCTATGAAAAATTACCTCCTCTGATCCTCTTCACTTGGATCAATACTTACCCAGTGCTCTTATGGAATACCAAATTAGCTATCACCAGATTTTTAAATGTCTCCATTTCGTGTCTTGTATGTTCAGGAACAAGGAATACCTGCCCTTTAGCTAAAGATATATTCTCTTCTAGAGTTGAGAAACCTGAAAGCTATGAGAAGATTGGCTCATCACATTATCTAACTCCAATCTGAAGCTATGACCAATTTAGCAAAATTGGTGACAAAAAGAAGGGCAGGCTACCAATGAGCTCTGAACCCCCTAACTACATTCTAAGTGTCAGAAATGGAATTATACTATCATAATTGCATTATTCCTAAAAGTGGTAAGCTTGTACTAATTTGGGAGGGGCCTTTCACCATTACCTACAAACAAAGCAATGAGTATTCCATAAAATCCTTGGCTACCAGGATTACTATCAACTGGGTACAGGGCCAACTCCTACGGCCCTATTCTCCATCCAACATTCTTGAGGGGGTTGATGTCAGATATTTTACCTCCCAGCTGCAAAAAATTGTGTTGGGTTGAAATCAGCTGAAAAGGGAAATGGCAGCCATTTAAAAGTTATTAAGATAAATAAAAATGATTTAAGTAATACTAAAAATAAATCAGCCAAAAGACCCTGGCCAATTCTCGGTGGAACACCACTAATTGGGGTAACACCATTTTGAATGCTACATGGGCAATAACTACAAAATTGAGTAGTCAGATTACACTGACCACACTCCAGACCCAGGGGCATTATTAGATGGTACTCCCCAGTCACAATCAGGTCCCTTCAAGCACCAATGCAGGGGTCACCCCCTCTTATAGGCCTGCTGGGGGTCCCCAAGGTGCAATTTTTTTCTTGAATGGTGAATGGCTAAGATATATTAAGTCATTACCCCATGGGTACATTCTACCCAAAAATGATACCCATCCATTGTATAGCCTAAGTGAAGCGAGTTTTCATAAGCTTTGATAGGCTGAATGCTCGTATTTCTTTATTCAGACTGCAACAAGCCATTCTAAACTTATTCTTAAATCACTTCCACCCTTGATACAGTTTAAATACTGATTGGTCAGATATTGCGAGGGATCAATTTTCAAACTATTCCTGTGCTATTAATAAGAACCTTTTAAAAGTCAGTCTTTTATTTTTATTTTATTGTTAATTTAAATAAACCTTTGTGGAATCCAGCGGCGTGAGGCACCAGCGAGCAAGAGTACAGCTAGATTCCTACAATGAGATAGTATGGAATTCGCTATAAGCAGGTGAGGGCTTGAATTGGATAAATGAACATTTGGCCTGCTAGTACTCTCAAAAATCTTTTCTATTTAAGTTGACGGTTCTAAGTGCAAATCAAAAGTAGTGGTGATGAGCCCATTTAGTAATGATTTAATACATTTAATATAATCAGCTGTCTTAAAAATTTTGGCATTTCTAAAAATACCAGACTTACTTTTAGGCGATTGACTAATAAAATATTTTCATCTTTGGAACCCCTTCATGTCTAAAAAAGAGGTTCTTTTCCTTTAAATACTGTACTACACTCAAGGTGGCTCTTGAATGGACTTTATTGCCAGAAGCCCTATTCTTCTGAAAAATGTCCACACCCTAGTAGACTTGATCAGAGTTATATTTCTGAATGCTCAGAGTAAACTATTACTTCAAGTGATTTATTCAATGAGAGTTGAATGGGATAGTTGTATTTTAAATTGTAACTATTTTTCCCTAAAATATTCTTACTTACTATTAAAACAGTTGTTTGTCTGACATCCAATTTTGCTTAGCTTTCTTGTTAATTTAAAATTTACTATATGGTGATAATTGACTACTTTTATATAGTTGGTGGTAATCAATAAGTTTGAAAGAAGTAAACTTAATAAATCATCCAAAAACTACCCTCCAAAAGCAAAAGCAAAAGCAAGCCTATTGTATTGATATAAACTAACTTTTAGCAAAAAATCTCAATTTATCAAACTAAAACCATCAACTGCTTAGCAAAAATATTGAGACTATCTAATCAAGCGAATTTCAAATTGTTTACCTTTGACAATATATACTGAAACAGATTTCCTGCCTAACTTTCTTAACTTCTGAGTCAAACTTGATTCTCAGAGGTTTGAGTTACACAGATTATAAACCATAAAACCTTTGTAAAAAGCATGATAATTATCATTGAGCACATTCTCTTCTGATGGTATCCATTGTAACATTAATTTCTTACAAAAGTGTTCGCGTCCATGGTGAAACTGTTGTAGAACTTTCTGACATGTTCTCTTTATGAAGTTCATCAGGGCACAATAGAATCCAATCTAACCATTCCCTTGGCATCTTAGATATAAGATATCTGCGCAAATGAAATTCCTATTCTTCTAGAACAGATCTCAGACTACTCAACGTTTATTCTGCTCAATTGTTAATCCCATACTGGTTAATGGCAATTATATCACTTAAATCAATATACTTGAAACAAGGAGCATCTAAGATTATGTGTAAAGGCTTTTAAAGTAAATTTATTGTATTTTTTATACTTCTGGTAAAGGTTTGTGATATAAAAATGAATGTGAATTGTAAAAGATTGGGAAATGGGGTAGCGATATTAGGGTCTCATGATCCCCTAGTAAGCTTGCGTTTGACTTCCACTTTAGTCTTGGTGTCCATTTGGCTTAATTCTTGTATATTCGTGCTCCTTCTCATAGTTATTATCCCTGAATTAAGATGTCTTGGAGCCTTTTTTCAGTCCCCACTTTAGGTTAGGGGAATTATTCATGCCTTGGGTTAATACTATATCACCCAATTTGGTAATATCTGTTTACTTTCAGGCTTAACTGATGGTCTAATTTAATCACATTTTATCATATTTCAAGTAACTCTCAAAATTGGTTTATTGCCACTCTTGAAAATAACTAGTTATAAGCTTAATTTCAGAGTCAAGGTAATTTGTTTGGTTCATTTTGTTGTCATGGTTAATTGCAAATTATATGGACCTTAAAAGTATAAGGGAGTTGATTGCCAAAAATTTTGGTGGCATCTTTATCATCTTCATATACTGACTCTCCATGAACCTTTGTATAAAAAAATTTTAGATGGCGTCATACTGATCAAATGTCTTATTTCTTGGGCTGCCAACATCTATAAAAGGGTTGTTCAACAACACCATGACAAATAAGTTGACTGCAACTTCACCTATCTGGTTCTGGACTCTGTTCATTCCAGCAGTCAAGGAAAGGTCTCCAGATGCCTCTGCGGCCTCATCTGTGATGCTTCTCTTCCCAATATAAGACTGTAATAATGACTTTAGGTGTTTTGCATGTACTCTATTAAAAATAAAGGTAGCTTCATCCCATATGACATATTCATCTTCTTGTTAGCCAGAAAAGTTGCAGATCAAGTCCAGATGTCCTGCAGTTTCTCTAGTTATCCTCCAATAAATGGTAAGACAATCTTGTTTCACCTATGATAAACTCAAATAGTATAGCCTATCATTGACTATCATGTTTTCTTTGGGGTAGTAATCATTATGATGCCTGAGGATTCCAGTTGTACTCTTATAAGTTCATTGGCAAGCTTTTGGTGATAACTTCCAGGCGGCAGGTTCTTTTGGTCTGCGGTTATAATCAGTTCTAGTAGGGTTGGCAATGCTGCTTCTCGGCCATACAGGGCCTTGAAAAAGATATCACCCAATCACCTGGTGGTATCTAAGCCTGTAAACTAACAGCGCGGAAGACAGCAACTATTCCACTTTGAGTTATATTTAAGGCATCTTTAGTATTTCTCTTAAAATTACATTCACTTTCTTGATGCTACAATTTAAGAGATGGTGTGTATGGAGTGGAAAGTTGTTGCTTCACTCAAACTAAGTCCTTTAGTTTTTTCATGACTTCAGATATGAAGTTCTTGCCATTATCAAAGAGCAAGATCTATGGACATCTGTGTATGTTAAACCTTGGTGTAAAAAAATTGTGCAGTTGATCCCGCGGTTTATGACTTGACATTTGAGGTTTTGACCCACTTGACAAAAGTATTTAATGGCTACAAGTATGAAATTTGCTTTACTAGAGGCAGTTAAATTGGGCCCATTATGTCAATGGACACTTTAATGAATGGGGATGTAGGGTGATTGGTGTAGACTCAAAGCGTTTATCTAATGGACAGAAACTTGCGCAAAGTATGCAAAGTTCTAAAGCCTGGTGAACTTAATTAGACATGGACTCCAAATAGAAATAAACCTTTAGATAAGCCAACATTTTATGAAACTGCCAATGACTTCATGCAACTGAGCTTCCACTGCTTGATACATCCAGTCACCTGGTCTGATGTACAAGTACCATTTGGTCTTAATTTCTTCTGATGGTTTCCAACAACACGCTTGGTGTCTTTTAAGCACCTTCTCAAGACATTCTTTACCTCATCTGTCACATCCTGCCATGACTCTTCTGGTTCCCAAATTAGTCATACAGTTGATTGCTTTTTTGTTAATTGTAGATGGAAAAATGGCAATTATGACAGTCTGTCAGAATTTAAGGAGTTTTTCTCCTGCTCAGGGAAAGAATTCAAAACTGTATCCTTGAAGAAATACTTTTCATCTGGTAAGTTGCCCATTGGAGCTTTCATATTCTGTAACCAGTTTTGATGGTGAACTTTCACTACCAAAAAAGTGAGCCCCATTTAGATAGGTCATAAGTGCTTGATTGCTCAGATCACAACCAGGAGCACTCTCTGTGACAGTCTAGTTCTTTTTGGCCTAACAAAAACCTTTATAAAATCCAATTGGAATGTCAACCCCTTCTACATCCAGTTGTGCAAGTATTGCACTATGCCAATGTCACTTACACTAGAGTATAACTGGGTTGTCTAATTAAAGTCTGAGTAAGCCAATTTTGGTGCCTCCGCCAATATCGCCTTTCAGTTCCTTGAGGCCTGCTCCAGTTACAGGCCCTATTAAATTTCTGTTCATTCGTCAAAAGTAATTGAGTGGTTCATCCAAGTTCACAAAAAGTGAAATAAACATGCTGCTAGTATCCCACCATCCTGAGGCATATTTGAATGTCCCTCAAGCTCTTTGGTGGCTTCATTTTCACTTCACTTTGACCCTCATGTCCTAGAGCTTGATCCTTTAGTACTGATCTTGTGCCCAAGAAACTTAAGTTGCCATTTTAGGAAGGTGCATTTGCTTCATTTCAATTTTAAATTTGATGCTTTCATCCAGATAAAACTTTACGGAGGAGTTGAAGATGATTTTTAGAGGTTAAGCTGAAAACATTATTGTCATCCAAGTAGAGCAATATGTTGGATAACTTGAGATTTCCATAGATCTGGACTAATGCAAGTTGAAAGGTGCAGGGGCGTTAAAACTCCTTTGACATCCTTGCAGCTCTAACAACCCCTGACTGCTGATCAGGGCGCACTTTTCTTAATCCCCCAGCGAAAGCTCCATCTGCTAGTATCTCCTGGACAGGTCCATCGCAGAGAAATATTTTAATCCTCCCAAGCATATCAAAGCATTTATGTGCAGGAGCGGGTATGAATTTTTTATTTTGTTTAAGCGGCGGTAGTTCATGACTACATGCTGAGCCTCATCCTTTTTGCATACTAGCCATAGCGGCGAATCCCAGGGAAACTGTGAAATTATGATCAGTCCAGCTTCTGCTAAATGAATCAGTTTTTTAGAAGTAATAGAATATTCAAATTTTGAGCAATGGTGGGGTAATGACTTAAATAAAATAGCAGATCTGGTATCCATCTTGTGTAACTCTTGCAGAGTCCATAGTCGTTAGATCTGATGCTAAAGTTATCATTAAACTCATTCAGTAGCTCATCTAGTTTTTGTTGTTGTTTGGGGGTCGCATCGCCATACCTCAGTTTGTCAAAGTCCCCTACAGTGTGTACTGATTTAATATCATTACAACTAGTCAGGTGGGAACATGTAATGATCTGTCCTTTTTAAACTCTAAGTTTCTGGGTTGTAGTAAAGCCTAAAATGACAGTCAACTCTCCCAAGTAGTTCATATCATAAAGACCAGGTAAAACTCTTGGTTCTCATTTTCAGATTCTGTCAAAGCTGTTAACTTCTAAGATAGTATCTGATGAAAGCTTCATGAGAATTGATGTCATATGGCATTGATCCCCTGGTCTGATCTTCATAGTCTCACTGGCGCTTAGTGGGAGCCCTTCTTCAGCGCTGACCGTGGACACTATTTGCTTCACACCCTTATCTGTAATGGTGCAGTATATAGGGTAAATAAATTGGTCCATCTATAAAAAACATGTCCATTGCTTTCGTGGTTTAACATCCTTTTACTCGCTACCAACGGCAGTTGATAGTTCAAAGTATTCAAGGTGACGTTTAGAATTTTTTTGCCTTAAACTCAAGGAGAAACTGCGTTTTAATTAAGAAATAATAGTGGTTCTAATTCAAGGCACCGCTGGAGCCATTAAAGCCATGCACTAAAATTGCAGTAGTAACACTGGATAGTCTCCTAAAGCTTGGGTAATATTGGGTTCTAGCTGTTTGGTATTTTACACTATATTATATTTGGCAAAAACTGCATTCTCATCATGAGTCTAGTTTACATTATTTTGACAGGAGTTTTGTTGTCCATCACCTCTAAGATGCATACTTTCTAGAACTCCACTTCCACTTTTGTTCTACTCTTTCTAAAAAGATTCCCAGTTGTCAGAACGTCAATGTCGGATTCTTTGAGTTTTCAAAAGCCCTGAAGGGCCCCTAGTGTAAGCAACATTGCGGGATAGAGGCTTGGGGTACTGCCCCACCACAATAGGGCTGCACGAACCTATGAACCACCAAACGGGGTTCCTAACCTCAATTTGGATGTAGCTCACACTTCCTCAAAACTGACATATGCCCACCATGTTTAAATACTAGGCAGACTATCTTTACAGCTAAGACAATCTATATACCTCTCATCTCCCCTGTGGGAGACAAGACCTGATGACCCCCAGGCTTAGGACCCTTGAGGAGAGATAAAAAAACCCTCATTTTTGTCATAGGTTTTTTTAAAGAAGTTGTTCTCTCTTGACCCTTTTTGTCTAAAAAGGCTTAATGTTCTTTTTATCTAATGCAATCATCTTTCATGATCACTTTTGACACCATTTGTCTCATGCCAACTGAACTGGCAGCTAGCTGAGCTTCAGGCCAACTCACCAAACTGCAGCATTTATTGTATGTATGTACACTAAAGCGCAGCTAACCAGGATTGCCCCTCCCTTGTCCTGGGGTTCACACCCATACAACCCAGCTTGTGGGGAGGCCGTTTGACAGGCGCCATGCTCAACTCTTACCCCCCTCCTGCTTATATTCTATCCTCAGGAATTAGTAGACACATGCGAGAACACGTCTGCACAGTCATTGCTACCATCCTGCACTTCTTTCAAGTCATTAAAGGATACGCCAATGTGCCTCTCTATGTTTTGGTGTTGGCTATTCACCCATGTTTCTATGGGCTTTCCTCAGTTGCACCACGAGAAGGCCCCAACTAACCTTATACAGCTCCACAGTGGCGGATTCTCCAAACAGTTTCAGATATTAAGTGAACATTGTGCTTTTGACAGTATATCTCGCAATCCGTTCCAAATCCCTGAAAGTAGACATAAACAGCTGCTTTCCTTTTTTCATTTTGATTTAATGATCTGGGTAGGTCGGTTTCCTTGAGACAAGTAAGTTTCATTAAATTTATTTTCATCAATTCCGTTTACTCTTATCCTAGAAAGAACAGCCACCGCTCTAGATGCCCCTAGCATGTGGTACCCTGCGTGTTCTAAGTCCTCATCTTTGTCTTCATCTTCACCCTCAGAATGCAGATCCACCAAATTCATGGTTTGGTGGGATCATTCTTGGGGGTGTATTCTCCTTTTTTTAGCATCTATTGGACAATATTAGTAGAAGTGCCCAGGCTGGTGACACTTAATAAATGTCAATTATTGATGAAAAAAGCGTTCTGCTAGTTTGGGAAACTTGTCCTTTTGTTTCTCGCTCTTTTCAAAAGTGACTTAAACAGCTTTGGTGACTCTTTAAGGGGGTGTCCCTAAGCATTGTATTCAGTTTTGAGATTCCTTGTACATTTTAAATACTTTTTGAGTTCCTTTGGGACATTGCAGTTTTGACTGCGAGGGTCATATGCATCTTCATGGCGGAATGCATTTCAAAATGAACTCAAAAAACCGTTTTTGCTGTAGGAAAGTCCATAGTTCCCGTTGTCCAAAATTTTTGAGCTTTTAGATATTAGTGAGAGGCATAGTTTAATGATAACTCGTTTAAGCCCATCTTTATAAGTAGTAACTCCTGTTTATGTTTTGACATTATGTACACTTTCAAACTCTGAGAGGAAGATACTCTTTACTGTGATCCAATTTAGAACAGGCTGTAACATTGTGTTAAGGATCTCCTTAGTTTCATGAAACATACATTCTTGCACATGGCGAGTGTTTTAGCAATTGCAGCGCCATCCATACTATTCTCAAATACCTTGAAAAAACAGTGATAGTTACTTCTCCTGGTGTGAAGATGGTCTTGAAAAAAATTGAAAAGTTAGGGTATTCTTCGTTGGGGTCAATGCGCACTATGAGCAGTTATGTGGCAATTATTTGAGAGGCTTATATTAGTATCTTTTATAGGAATCCAGCTTTATTGTGCTCGCTGGTGCTTACGCGTGGCCTCAGAAAATTTTTTGATAAAATTATAAATAAAACAATTATAAAAACTTGGCTTTTTATAAGATTTTTTGTTAAAAGCGTGGGGAAGTAAAAGGAAAAAGATCCCTTTTGATATCCAACCAATCAGTAGTTAAACTGCACCGAAAGTCAGGGGTAAATTGAGGATAGGTTCAGAATAGCTTAGATGCAATTCAAATTGGTAAATATGGTATATTATCATATCAGATCTTGGGAAATTCGAGTTACTTCTTTGGCAAAACAACTGATGGGATGGGGCTTTGGGGCAGAATGTACCCATGCAGCAATGTTTTGATGGATTCAACCAATCAACGCTTGATAAATTACTTTCACCTTGGGACCTCTGCCACGCCTATAAAATGGGGATGGTCCCCGTGTAGGTGCTTGGAAGGACCTGATTGTGGTTGAGGACGTGCCTTTTGATGGTCACCCCACAGTCCATCACGTGGTTGGAGTAATCCAACTGCTCAATTTTACGTTAGTTGCCCATTCAAGTTTTGATATAATATTACTCCAACTAACATGGTTTTACCAAGAATTGTCCAGGGTCTTTTGGCCAACATACTTGATATCATTATTATCCTTATTTAAATCACTTTTTGGTTCATCACAAACTTATAAATGTCTTAAATTTCCCCTTTTCAGCTGATTTCAACCTTGCACATTCTTATTTTGCAGCTGTGAGGGAAAATATCCGACATCAACCCCTCAAGAATGTAGGGGGAGAATAAAGCTGAAGGAAGCGGCCATGTACTCAGTTGATGTTGATTCTTGTAGCTAACGATTTTATAGAGTACTCATTGCCTCTTTTGTAAGTGATAGTGAAGGGACCCTACCAGATTGATCCAATCTTACCGCTTCTATAAGTGATGCGTTTATGGTAGTATAGTACCATATTGGATAATTGGAATGTAGGTAGGGGGTTCTGAGCTCATTAATATCCTATCCTTCTTTTGTCACCATTTTTGCTAATCTTGGCATTGCCTCAGATTGGAGTTGAATGATGCGCTGAGCCAATCTTCTCATGACCTTCTTGGGTTCCTTAACTCTAGAGGAAAGTGCATCTTTGACTAGGAGTGCAGGTATTCCTGGTTCCCCTTATACAAGACATGGAATGGGGACAATTTTAAAGCCTGGTGGTAGCTAATATGGTAGTCTATAAGAGCACTGGGTAAGAATTGATCCCAGTGAAGTGGATGAAGAGGCCATTTTCCGTAGGATGGATACCAAGGTACCATTTGCTCTATCTACAGTTCCTTTGATAAAGGGATTGTATGGAGCTGAGAAAAGTTGTTGGGCACCCATGCATGTGGCCAGGATTTTGACTATTCTGGAGGAGAAGTTCTTACCATTATCGCAGAGTAGTACTTGGGGACAGCCATGTTGAGAGAAAATGTATTGATGTAAAAAGGTGGATGTGGCCTTAGCCATTTGAGTAGGAAGAACCACAGCTTCCACCCACTTAGTGAAATGATCAATAGCTAATAAAATAAACTTGTTCCCAATAGTAGTATGAGGAAGTGGCCCTATTACATCCAAATTGATGGTGTGGAACGGTTGATGTGTGTAGTGGGTTAATACTGGAATCTAATCTTGAAACTGGACTGGTTTTTCACATTTAAGGCAAGCTTCCAAGATGTTAACGATGAATTCCATCATACCATCCCAATAGTACCAGTCCTTAATCCACTCATAAGTTTTCTTTTCCTTTCCATGCCCTAAGGTGGAATGAGCTTCTAGGATAGCAGGTACGCGTTGCAAAGGCTGAAGGTAAGGCAGCCATTTCGCCCCCACCTGCTCATACAGCTTCCCATTCTCCACCTTTTGTGTAACGGGAATGCCAAGTTTACATCTTCTGGACAGTCTCATCCTCATCCTCCCATTCATTGGGGGTCATTAAGAGGTCATGTAACCTCTCCGCCTCACTATTATCCAAGTGAAGTACTGGTAGCGAGTCAACCCATCAACATTCATGTGACAGGTCCCATATCAGTGTTCAATCTTAGTGTCATAAGGCTGGAGCTTTAGAGCCCAGTGAGCTAACCGGCCAGTAGGATCTTTCATGTTCTATAACCATTTTTAGAGATGCTTTGTCAGTAACCACAATGAAGTTGGATCCATATAGGAAAGGGTGGTATTGCTTGGCAGCTAACAGAACAGCAAGGCACTCCTTCTCCATTATACTGTAGTTGCGTTCCACTTTGACAGCATTTTACTAAAATAGGATACAGGATGATCTACACCGTTTTTATCCAATTGGGCTAAGATGGCCCCAACGGCATAGTTTAAAGCGTCAGTGAATAAGATGAAGGGTTTATTATAATCTGGGTGCTGTAGGATAAGGCGTCATTGCAGCTGTTGCTTCAACGTCTCAAAAGTGGCTTTTTATTCAGCACCCCACTGAAAATGAGTGTTCTTGGTCAATAGGTGGACAAGAGGTTGCTAAGCTAGGCAAACTTAAAAGAACTGATGATAATATCCCATCATCCCTAGAAATACCTGAACATCCCTTAACTTTTTAGGGGGAGGCATGTTTGAGATTGCTTCAACCTTACCTTGGATTGGTTAAATTCCTTTTTAAAAAATGGAATGGCTAAGGAAATCCTATTTCTATTGAAAGAAAGTACACTTTGAGGGCTTTAACTTGAGATATTTGACTTACATACCCGTTGAAACACCTCCTTCAGGTGATCAAGATGTTCGTTAAATATTTTTGAACATACTGATGTCATTGAGTTAGACAATGACGCAGCTTAACTTCAATTCCTGCATAATATGGTCCATTGCATGCTGGAAAGTTGCAGGTGCATTGCACAGCCCTTGAGGTAATTTGATTAGTTGGAAGAGACCCTCACTACAAATGAGAGCACATTTCTCCTGGACTTCAGGGAGAAGTCCATTTGCCAATAGCTGCTAGCTAAGTCCATAGCGGAAAAGAAGTTAGAGCCAGATAGTTGATCCAGGGAGTCATCAATTCTAGGGAGAGTATAGCTGTCTTTTTTGTGAGGTTATTAAACTTGAAGTAGTTCATGATCATCTGATGACCTACATTTTTTTTATTAGCAAGAGAGGGAAGACCAAGGGCTTTGTGAAGGTACTAGCAACCCCGCGTCTAGTAACTGCTGAAGCTCCGTCCTCATTTGCTGTTCTTCTACTTTTATTTGAGGTAAGGTTTTAACTGAATGGGATGGCATCACACACATTAATGGAGTGGCACCAGCCCTTCATGTGGCCATAATCATTATAAGATTTAGAGAATATAGTTATAGTCGTCAAGGAGAGTGTGAACTTTTTCCAACTCATTTGGGGTCAGCTCGTCCGAGATATGGACATTGGGTAAATTACATACCAAGTTATTCGATGGCAAACACATATCCATCATAGAAACAATGGAGTGAATTTGTTCAATATCCTCCACAGGGACAAACAAGCTTCTGCTAATCTCCTGGTGTTTGTTACACCTATGTCCTTTGAGGTGAGGTTTCCCAACAGCAGATAACAGGCCTCTGGTAAGCTGGGTCAAAAATGCCTGGCAATACCCGAGGCTCTAAGGGACTAACGCCATCAATAATTATAAGGTGCAACAAACAGTGGTTCAGATCTAAAGCGTGATTTTTGTGTTAACCACTCGTTGTTCACCATGCTTAATCAAAACCTCATCTACAGCATAGAAAGGAATACCTTCCCTAGCATCCACTGAATAGGTCAATTTCTTTGTGTTATGGCCAGAAGTGGAATATGGCAAAGTTATAGCTGCAAAGGGGTATTTGACCAGGCAAGAGTATTCATGCTTTCTGGGTTCTTTATTTGAATAGTCTAATGGATATTCATAGTTGAGTAACAAGAGGAAACCTTGTTTCATATTGATTATTCCCTCATACTCAATCATAAATTGAGTCTTAATGAGCATATCATAGGCCTTGTTATCTAAAGCCACAGCAGGGGCTGATAAGATAAGCTTCCCAATGTGAATGTGAAGGGAAGAGTATTTTCAATTGCACAGGTATTTTTGGGGCCTGCGGTTCCAAATCCTTGCGTGTACTTCAAGTTAAGCTCTAGCTTTATCAACTTGATAAGCTTAGTAAAGATCACATTAACTGGGGAGACAGTATCCAGGATGGCCAGTATTTGGACCTTTTGAAAGACCACCTCAACCTTAGTCGGCTTTCCTCCAAGTTAGGGGACAAAGCTAAGACCTCCTTGAGCTGGAAGGTGTAGTCTAATTTTTTAGCAGCCTCAGGGTATTTATCCATGATAGATTTTATGGGATGAACCCGCTGAAGAGGACATATCAGGTCAGCTAAGAATTGGTCACCATTGCTGACAGTGTCAATAACTTTTGGACAACCTAGAATTTGGCTGAGGTACGTTTCCTCAGGTATGGTGGTCTCGTCTACTCCTCCAGCGTTCAAATGATCAGGCACTTCTACTTCTGGGTGGCTCCCTATATGCAGTAACCAACGTCATTGTAACCTCCCTCAGATTCCTCACCATGAGTATTCTCAACAACGGGCAAGACTACGATGGATGTAGGGGAGATGGCCACAGAAGATTGAGTAGCCTTAGGGGCCGCATTATCCAGCTTTCTGGAAAGTAAGGCACAGAGGCTTTGGTGCGCTTTTTCGAGAGTATGGTATTAGCTACCTTATAGGGCTCTAAATCATAAGAAGGAGTGATATCCTATTTAAGTCGCATGAAGGAAGCAGGTTTCTCATGGAAGATAGGCACAGGTGGGCTCACTCCCAACTGTTCAACAGGTAAAATTTCCTCAATGGTTAAAGCTGAAGAGTTCACCTCAGCTTCATCTATTGTGGCACCTAAATGAAATTTGGCCACACTTAACAAAGCTTCCTTGGTGTTGTGGATAGTTTTAAAGTATTGATTCACAGAGATGATATACCTAGCTAGAGGGGGATGAGAAGCTGACTCAGTTAACTGGGCGGCGATAGAATCCTCAAGGGCGAGCATGTTAGAGGTGATAACTTTTCGCAGCAAGGCAAAAGCGTTCAGCAAATGCAATGGACGATTTACCCTCATACGTGCTAAGGAGCATAAAGACAAGCTTTTCTCTGTGTATACTCAGCTTTGATCCGAATTATTTTAAAAGAGCCTCCTTCGCCTCTGCCAAGGTGTACAAAGGGTTTAGGTAAGGAACTATCATCCCTTGCGCTAGGTGGCTTAAACAAGGAAGGATGTGTTGATCATTTTGCTTGTCCGTTGCGCCAATCCATGGCAGCCTCATAAACGTACAAAAAAGTGGCAATGATCCCTTTGCCAGGGATATACTTGTCTTTAAATAGTGTTTTTAATGGCGCTGCTCAAGTTCTTTGAGACGAAGTAGAGCGCTTGTTAGTTGCTTTTTCAGAGCCACAAAACGTGATTCTATGTGAAGAGGAAAAGTGGGAGGAGACTCATAGTTGAAGCCTCCATTTTTGATTATTTTTGCGTTATACAGATGTCACCTGTAGTGAGCACCAATTTGTAGTAATCCAGCTCTATTGTGCTCGCTGGTTCTTTCGCCGCTGACCTCACAAAAGTTGTGAAAATATATAAATGAAACAAAATATAAAATTAGCTTTTTATAAAATTTTTTATTTTGAAGCGTGGGTAAGTAAAAGAAAAATGATCCCTTTTGATATCCGACTAATCAGTATTTAAACTGCAGCGAAGGTCAGGGAGATTTTGAGGATAGGTTCAGAATAGCTTAGATGCATTCCAAATTGGGAAATATGGTATATTATCTTATCAGATCTTGGGAAATCTGAGTTTCTTCTTTTGCAAAACAACAGATGGGATGGGGTTTTAGGGCAGAATGTACCCATGTGGCAATGGTTTTGTGTATTTCAACCAATCACTTCTTGATAAAATACTTCCACCTTTGGGGACCTTTGCCACGCCTATAAAAGGGGGCGGTCCCGCTAGGTGCATGGAAGGACGTGACTGTGGTTGGGGATGTGCCTTCCGATGGTTGCCCCACGGTCCATTGCATGGTCAGAGTAATCTGACTGCTCAATTTTACATTAGTTGCCCGTGCAGGTTTCAAAATGGTGCTACCCTGATTAACGGGATTCCACCAAGTATTGGCCAGGGTCTTTTGGCTGATATCCTCAATATCAATATTATCCTTATTTAAATTGCTTTCAGCTCAAAGCAAACTTGTAAATGGCTGACATCTACCCATTTAGGCTGATTTTGACCCAAGACATTCTTCTTCTGCAGCTGAGAATGCAAATGTCTGACATCTTCAAATAACTAATTGTCAAAAAAGATAGACCCTTAGACAAGCACAAAATTGAGCCTTCAACTTATCTAGACTATTATCCATATTGTACAGCATGGTAATTGTGCTGTTCTTAAGAGATTTCTCCTATTCATTTAGAGTGCAGATGTTTACTCTTTCTCTTTCTATAGAAATAAATTTCATCCACCATATACTTAAGTGGTAAATTAAACCTTTATTACTGGTGATGGTTCTCGCACTATAGTCATGATAGCATTTTGGGCTCTTCTAGCATTCTTCTTAAAATGCTCAAGTTGATTTTGTATGTCTGGTATCTCTAGTCTTAGGGTTTTGGGATCTTGAAAGGATGGTTCCCTCCTCCCTTGTAGGTGTTCAGAGAATTTCCACCGTGGTACACTTTCATTTCTCACATCATCAAACTGCTCAAGAGAAATCTCATAATCTTCACTAAGGTCAGTAATGCCACCCCTGTAGTGAAAACCACAGTTAGATCGCCAGCCTAAGCTCACTTACCTTGTGAGGTCAGCTTGCTGCTCAGGGGATCTGTTCCATACTGATTAGACACAAGACAACCTTTTAAAGAGCATCATAATTCTCTTTGAACACATTCTCTTCTGATGCTACCCAAATGTAGCATTAATTTCTTTCTAAAACTGCTCGAGCACATGATGAAACTCTTGTTGAACTCTCAGATATATTCTCTTTACGTTGGTCCTTAGGACACAACATAATTCTATTCAACCTCTTCCTTAGCATCTAAGCTAAAAGATAATCGCGCAAATGAGTGTCCAATCCTTCTAGATCAGATCTCAGACTGGTTACTGTATTCTGCTCATTTTTTAAACCCATACTGGTTACTGGCAATTAAATCACTTAAACCAATATAGTTGAAACAAAAATTATGCCTAAGATTATGTGGAATTGTTTTAATAAAGTAAATTCATTGTGCTTATATACTTCTGGTAAAAATTCGAGATATAATATTGAATGTAAATTATAAAGAATTGGGAATTGGGGTAGCAATATTAGGGTCTTATGATCCCCTAGTAAGCTGGCGTCTGGCTTCCACTCTAATCTTGGTGTCCATTTAGCCTAATTCCTGTATCTACAAGCTCCTTATCATAGTGATTATCCCTGAATTAGGATTCTTTTGAGTCCTTGGTTCAGTCCCACCTCTGAGTTAGCGGATGTATTCCTGAAATGGGTATTACTTTATTTCCCAATTTGGTAATAATCAGTTTGGCTTCAGGTTCATTTAATGACTCTACTTCAATGTAGCTTACATCAGGTTTTCAAGCAACTCATAAAATTGGTTGATTGCCAATTTTGAAAATAACTAATTATAAGACTTGATTTCTTGAGTCAAGGTGATTTGGTTGATTCATTTTGTTGTCACGGTTAATTACAAATTATATGGACCTTAAGTATAAAGGAAGTTGATTATAATAGTTTTGGCAGCAAATTTGTCATCCTCCATATACTGACTCTCTGTTAACATCAGGCGTAAAAATATTATAATTGAGTAATCCTGACCAAATGGAAAATTTCTTGGTCTGTTGATGTCTATAAAAAAGGGTTGTTAAACCCCATTTACAACTAATAAAGTTATCCACAACTTTACATGTCTAGTTTTGGACTCTGTTCATTCTAAAGGTCAAGAAATGATCTTCTGCTGCCTCTATGACCTCATCTTGGGCATCAAGAACCATTAAAGTCTTATTTAATATTAACTTATAACATATTAAACTTTTATATTAATTATAATATAAATATGGCTTCAAGATGCACATAAACCCCCAACCATCCGCTTATACAAAGTTATAAAGCTTTTTAAGTTTATTGCGGGGAAGGCTCACCATGGGACGGACACTTCCGAATATGACTCAGGAAAGATAAACTTAGTACCAGGGGGGCACCCCAGAGAAGCGATGCTATCTCTTGTTGCCAGCGGGAACGCCACTTATGGGGAGGGGGAGGGAACGTGTGAAGGGGCTGTAGCCATTATTGAGCACGTGTGGAGGAAGGGGTCTGATTTGATGAACCAGACTGGGAACCAGGAGGAGACCAGCTGTTGGCGACGCGGTGGGAGATATCCAAACATCCACGCTTGAAAGTGGTCCACCAAATGAGACCGGAATCTGTGGACAGCTTCTGGGAGGGTGGGGATGGAGCCAGCGATGGCATCCAAGACAATCGTGTGGATAGTCCACATGGCGATTGCAACCACCAGAGCACGGAGGGATGGTGGAAGGGGGGAGGCTATTGATGAAGCAAACATATCTCTTGACAAACTGAAGGGATGCGTTTGATCCTGGCCTAGCAGACGTTATACTTCGCGCCATATCACTTTAGAGGTGGGGCACTTCTCCAGGCGGTGGAACAGCGTTCCATACTGGCCACACACGACACAGGATGAGTTTAAGGCGTTAGAGCGCTCAGCTGTACGGATACCCTCCTCAGGCAGCGCCACACATGGGAGCGGACTTGAGGCTGCAACAGAGGATGGTGTGCGTATTTCCAGATAGTCTTTTGGGTCTCAATGGAGTAAGGGATATCCATCATGTCCAGATAGTCCACCCTGGATGGAACTTGGGGTCGAATGGGGATCACGCCATCATGGATGGGTAGCCCTGTACCTCTTGTGTGAATTGAGGAGAGGGGCGGCCTCTTCGGGTTGTATGTCCACTAATATGAATTCTCCACTCTGCACTTCGCATGGAGAGTAGGATTCGTTTGTAGTGGGTTTTAGTCCTGTGAGGACCTGTGGCCGATGTGTGTGATGCGAGGTATTTCATCAGGGAGTGGGGGTTTGATGGATTGTTGAGGCCCAAGGCTTGGGAGAAGTTGGAGCGGGCCGCGCAGGACCAGTGTTGGGATGGGAGTGTAGGAGCGGTGACAGCCGCGATCCAGGTGCCCAGGATCTTGGCCGCATGGGCTTTGAAGTCAAGCAGGCCCATGTCACCTTGATAATGAGGGCCAAACATGACCTCTAGCCGTACTGGTGAGGGGCGGCCTGACCAAAGCCATCCTTGCAGCAAAGCATACAGGGATTTGAAGAAGCTTGGGGAGAAGGGGATGGCGTGGGCTCTGAACCAGACTTTGGATAGGAGCATAGAGTTGGCAAGAACAACCCTGCCTGTGAGGGTAGTAGGGTGGGCTCTGAGAGAGGCGATTTGCTTCATCACGTTGTCCAGTATACGGCACTCTATTACTGCTGATGCATATCCGCCTGCCTCCATCCACACGCCCAGATGGCGCACCAGACCTATGGTAGGACGTGGCACGAAGGGGAGCACCAGTGGAGCGGTGTGTGATGAGTTATTAAGGCGTGGACGTGGGCGAGCAGATGGGCTGGGTTGGGAACTACTTGCTGGGGCCCAGCAGTTCTGAAACTGACCAAGGAGGATGATTTCGGTTTTGGAGGCGTTCAGTGCCGCGTTGCTTACCCGGGAATATTCCTGAATGAGGGCTTCAAGTGCGCGTGCATCTTCATTATTAGACACCCCCACCACACAATCATCTGCAAATGCCATCATCTTGACTGGGGTTTGGCCTGGCACATGGACCCCTGTGAGGTGGGCATTCACATTTCGCAGTAGTGGGTCAAGGCTGAAGTTGTATAAGAGTGGGCTGAGGGGGTCCCCTTGTTACAGGCCCCTTTGAGGGCAGACTACTTCCGTTAGGAAGCCTGGCCACGCACTGCCATTGTTGCAGATTCCGTGAGCAGCATCACCCAGTTAATGAAGCGGGGAGGTAGGCGGAATTGTTGGAGGCAGGCCCTAAGGTATTCCCAGTTTACTCTATCATAGGCCTTTTGTTGGTCCAAGAATACAAGTGCCCCAGAGGCTGTGGACTGACACACATTAGCCACAGAGTGCACGTTATCCCAAATCGACCTTCTGGGGATGAAACCAAATTGTTCTGGGGAGATGGTGGCAGATGCTACTTTCCCTAAACGGTTAGCCATGATTTTTGTTAAAATTTTGGTGTCTGTGTTTGTTAGAGAAATGGGGCACCAGTTGGCTAAGTCAATCTTATCCCCTTTCTTGAAGAGTGTGACAGTAAAGGCCTCATGTCCTCCTGGTAGGAGGCGCATTTCCAACAGGCTTTGGTTTAGTGAGGCTAGCAGCAATGGGGATATATATTTGAAATATTTCTTGTAAAAAGCATATGGAATACCATCTGGGCCTGGGCATTTTCAGTTTGGCGCACCGAGAATGGCTGTCCATAATTCGTTTGGAGTAATTAAATTCATTATTTACGGGTATCAGAAAATGGTGAAGCTATGAGCTCAATCGAGAAATTCCGCCATTTCAGCTGGCTGAATTGGTTTGGCTCGGTATAATTCAGAGTAATATCTTTGCATTTCGATTGCCACTTCAGCCAGTGTGTCCGCAATAGAATTATCCAATCTTTGCACCTGTATGCAGGCCACACTCTGGCGTGGTGCAAAAAATTTTTTAAAGAAGTATGCGGTGCACTTGTTGCCTTTAGTGATGCATGTGGCCCTGTATTGGACACAAACCTAATGTTTATGTTGCCTTCTGAGTGCGTTGAGGTGGGTGGCTGCCTCCGCCCACTTCCAGCCCCATGCAGGGCTGTATCCTGTGGCTGGAATGTTGGACTCCAAGTGGGCCAATTCTGCCAGCGCGTGCGAGATAACCACTGATGTGGCTCATGAGCGTCTGGAGGAGAGATGGCAATAGTGGCGGATGGTGTCCTCTTTGAAAGTTGCCCATGTGGAAATAGGGTCCGCGCAAAACGGTGCAACAAACAATTTTGCCAAAGTTGCCTCTTCCACCCACAAGGAAAATCCTGGCGACACGAGCTTGGGGGGCAGATTTTGCTTTAATGTGGGGCCTTTGCAACTGTGAATGGTTAGTGGTATGTTATTGAGACCAGTCGGTGGTCAGAGAATTCCATTTTCGTTGTTTTGAAGTGGGAGATGTGGGGTTGGAATTTTGCCGGCATTATAATAAGGTCGATGTGGGTCATGGACCTTAATTGGCCATTGTGGACGTGGGGACGCGTCATGTTTTTGAGCAGTGGGGCATGTCATGGCAGTGCATCTATTAACCCAAGGGTGGCTTTTAGAACGCGTAGTTCTATGTGACCCTGTGGGGCGTGGGGTGAGGGCGGCCACCAGTCCATTGGTGAGGTTAGCCAACAGTTCATGTCACCAACTAGGAAAGAATCGGGGGGTAGTGGGAGGGATTTGACTGATGAGAAAAATTCCCGATGCTCATGTGCACTGTTTGGGGTGTAGATGTTGATGATTGTGTGTGCAACGTCAGCCCACAAGAAGGTGACAACGAGCACTCGGCCATTTAGGAATGTTTCTGAGGATGTGAATTTGAGAAAATTATTTTTCTGAATTGGCACCCCACAGTGCTTCGACCAAAAGGATATGGATAGTAGGAGCATTGTTTTCCAAGCTTCCTTGAAACCTCATGGACAGTGGGACTCCTGGATGGCCAGGATATCCATGGGTAAATTGTTTTGTAAAAAACTCAGTTTCCTAGCCCGGGACAGGGAGGCCTTGAGTCTGGCAATATTCAGCATCCCTAGAGTGAAGGTTTCCCCCATCGCACCTTAGGTGTGAGGGGGTGGGCCCCCAGGCCCACCAGCCTCTTCAAGGTCCCCACGAGCTTTCACAGCAGTGTGAGTGTTAGCAGCAATGCTATCAGGGTTTTTGTTAATTTTTGCGGAAAGAGTCACGTTGGCTTTGGCCTTCACTTTTTGTTTTCCTGACGTCGGACGAATTTTTTGTGGTGCGGATAAGTTTGGTGCACCGTCGAGTGGGGCAAAAATTTTTTTTCAGTTGGGATAGGTCCCAAGTTGGTTTTGACCGGAGCTTGGGTGCAGCAATTGGGTGAGATTTAATCTCCTATTAGATCCTCAGATTGAGTGGCCCACTCAGCATGGGCCTCCCAATCTGATTGGGTGATGGATTCCCGAGTTGCTTCCGCTGCGAAGGTCTCCATGTCCTCCTGGCATTGTGAGTGTGGGATGGTGGTGGTGGCCTTGGCCACTTACTTGGCCGCGGCCCTATGGGCCTGCTTGGCCTTGTTCTGCTCCTGCGGGGAGATGGGCTTTACCAATAGGTAGCAGCCTTGTGCTCCCCATGGGAAAGCCTCCTTGGTGCTTGCAGTTGGTTCATAGTGCGCCTCTCTGCTGGCCATGGCCACCGAGGGGTGCTCTTGGAATGTGACGCCCTCCTTGATGGGGCATGCATGCGCCTTATGGCCGAATTCATCACAGTGGGTGCAAATGGGGGGGCGCGCTGTCCACAGTTACCCAAAATGAGTGGGTGGTATGCCCTGCGATGTCAATAAAGGTGGATTGCAGGATCTGGGTTAGGTCCTTCGCGATCTCTTCAGTTGGGGTCAGAACTGCGATGGCTTTGCCAGTGCACAGGTGTGGCATCAGCGTGAAACGTTGCATTTCAAAAGATTGTATTTCGCCATATATGGCGAGACTATCTTTCAGGTGTTGCTCCAAAAAATCACGCTTTACTGTAGTAGGCAAGAAGTCAAATGTGAGGAAAATTTGGTTTGATTTTGTCCATCTGGTGCATTTGGTTTTGATGACCCGTTGCCCTTCAGGGAGGTCAACCACTATGCACACTGCTGCAGCCTCGTCTGCTGCTATTTTGCTTTTGAAACCTAGGTCCAGCCAACCGCATGACATGGAGTGAGGTGCAACGTACACCGCGGTCAGGAAAATTTTGTGTACATCTTCACAAAATTTTTCCCATAAGGCCATTTTTTGGATGTC
This sequence comes from Massospora cicadina, assembly GCA_022478985.1. Lineage (NCBI taxonomy): Eukaryota > Fungi > Entomophthoromycota > Entomophthoromycetes > Entomophthorales > Entomophthoraceae > Massospora > Massospora cicadina. Next base: position 132,132 of record JAKSZP010003984.1, read on the forward strand.
CAGATACACATGGACTCTGAATTCCACCGATGAAAGTGGCTGGGAGTGTGGCGTGTTGATGTACTGGTTGCATCGTTCTTGCCACGCGAGTATCTCTGGGGAAATTGTGACCGCCAGTTTTTTGAGATTTTTTTCTATTCCGCCAGATTCTCTGGGGCGTTTTCGAACGTTAGAGGCCGCGGGCCTTCCACCTGCTCCTCTTGCCTTGCTTGCCCAACTTCTCCCAGACATGGGCGCAGACTAATCTCCTCTGTGAGTTTATCAAACTAGATTTAGTCTTGAATTGAATAGGTTGCAAAAGTGTTTGCAACGAGAAAGAAAAGTTTAAAGTTATAAAGCTTTACATACTGTAAATTTTACTAACATTTCACACACATGCAAACGCTCATGCAAACATCTTCTTTTATCATTATAGATAATTATCTGGAGATTTGGAACAAAAAATAATAATTTGGTCATTAAGGCTGGCCAAATACAAATTAAAAAATTAAGTTTTATATAAATTAAAAAATTAAATAATAAAAATATATGTTTATAGTCAAGGATTTACCTCTCTTGGGGAGAAACCTCACTAGACTTGGAAATCTTGGAAATTTTGGAAAGGGTTTCAATAATAACTGATCATTCCAAAAACTTTTATATTGTGTAAATTATCCAGCTGAGACATCCGTTATATGGCAAGAATCTTACCACATAATGATGAGATCTCTTCATAAGTAACCTTGTGTTTAAGGACCTCAACACATCTTGAATATGTGCTTGATAGTCTCAACTTTTAGGAGGCTGCTTCAATTTTATTATACTTTCTCTTATGTGCTTGAGTTGTTCTATCAAAGGTACAAGAAAACACAGTGATAACATCTAGATAGATTAATATACATGACATATTGAGGTCACCTAAAATTCTGTCCATTGCTCTATGGAAGGTTTCAAAGGCATTGCAAATCCCTAGGGCATCTGAGTTGACTTGATTAACCCTTCTCTGTACATTGCTCACATTAATCTCTATCCTCAGGTGAACTTTATTTTTTAAAAATTATTTGCAAGGTCCATGCCAAAGAAGAATTAAGATTCTTATAAGAAATGGATGGAGTTGTTAATTTTCAGAAGTGTGTAGCTGTATTTACTACTAATTTCGTTCAGCTGTAAGTAGTCCATCATCACCCAATGACCTCTATCCCTTTTGCGCACTAATAATATCAACAAGGCTCACGGGCTCTGAGAGGGCTTTAACAGCCCTCCTTCCAGAAGCTGTTTCAGTTGCACAGTTACTTAGGTTTTTTAATTTTTTATGGTGCAGCCTGGCTCGAATAGGTGAGCATCACCAATCTGCACCTTGTGTTTCACTCACTTTATTATTCCAAAAAAGTTAGAATATTTTAAATATATCTTTTATTCATTAATTGGGGAAACGACAATTGTTGTTCAGTATTAATGGTATTGCAAGAACCACCTCCACTAAAGCTATTATGATAGATTCATCTAGTCCCATATGCAGGTAAGATTCCACAACCAGTGCTGTATTTAAATTAATTAAAAGTTAAGTTCATAATGTATGCTAGTGCAGTTCTAAGTCAAATCCCAAGGCTGATTGGTAAAATTGCTAATAAAATGGTGATAGGGAGTTAATATTCATGGTGTAAATTCCAGGAATTTTAACTATTTCTGTAATAATTGGTTAGCTTCCTAAGAGGCTTAAGAAGATATGTTGATGGTATAATAACTTAGATTCCAGATTCCACTAGATATTAAACTAATAAGGGATAATGTACTTTTTGTCAATGTAATGAGCATTTTTTTGGCGTCAACTTTAGGTGGGACAAATTAGTTTTTGGACCTACAACTTAGTATTCAATTTGCTTAATAAGCTTTAGATTCTCCAATAGACACCTTTGAGGGTTCATATCTTTCTTTTTACATTATCAGGCTATTGTAAATAATTAGTTTGGGATAGTCTAAATAAATAAATATCATTGAGATTAATCTTAATATATTAGATCTGGAAAGAGTGGCTACTAAGATGTTATAACTATCATTGTCCAGTATAATAGTTGGTTAAATCAACAATAAGGTTCTAATTGGTTTGAAAATGATGCGTAAGATCCAAGGTTTCCTGGACAGGAAGGTCTGCAATTCCATATTTTAAGTTATGGTTATATTGGTTGCAATTTTAGTTTTTAGGGCAAGTGGAGTTAAAAATTGAAAATAATTCTTTTTTTTAGTACTAGATGGTCCCAACCCAAGGGGGGATTCATCGAAGTGACATTGACTATAATTCAGTATCAGCGACAACAAAGGCTTTCACCTTATGTAAGACTACTGCTACATGAGTGATATTGGATCCAAAGTGTGGAATTGAATAGATAGTATTGTGATTTAAAAATATCACTAGTGGTAATGGTTTTTCTAAAGCTGCGGAATATAAAAACCTAAGACTTCATTCTCAACTAGAAGGTCAGGAATGTCAATCCATCAGAGCTGACAATTGAAGCTCATGGGCTTTAGGGATTCTAGATGATGATATAGCACAGACTTGTTAGCATAGGGAGCTTTGCGCCCTCAGATGAGACCTCTTTTTCCACCTCATCAGTTTTTCTTTCAAACTGACTCCTGGTAATTAAAGAACCCACAATAGGTGCAAGGTCCACGTCTGGTTTAAGCCTTAAGTTTTGATCAACAGCGTGTATATAGGGTTAAGAAACTATAGTTAATGTGATTTTGCGTTTTGGCTTGGGAAGTTCCATAGTGGCTTCCCTTATGTCAAGGATTGATTAAAAGAGCGTCTTAGCTTCTTTTAAACCTAGATTAGGTGCCAGTCAAAAGAGAAAGCAGATACCACAGATTTTACTTTATTTTCTATTGTAACTTATTCACAGGAGGCTAGGGTTTGGACACCTTTATAGAGAGGTTATCATTGTAAATAAGTAACTTCCTCTTTATGATTTATGCGCATAAATGCCTATTTTTGATTGGACAGGGTCAAGTTGCTACCAACTTCCTTATTGAAGGCCACTTCTACTTGGTCCTGAGTTGCATTCCAGAAAAATAAGACATATCATATTACTCAGGCGCTGCATTAAGGCAAGTTTTAAAAGGTAAACCTTCTGTTTATTTATATTAAGTTCCTTATCTCCTTCATATAAAAATAAGAGAGTATATCATCTCCATACCAGAGAATTACTTTTTCTTGAAGGAGGGAAATAGAATTTATGGGAGTTTGTGTAACTGGTTTGACCAACCATCAATTTATAAGATATATTAAATGCGCATTCAACTAATCTGTAGAATAATGGATTTGATCCTATAATAGTAATTGGTATGGCGTGCAACCAACGTTTTTAACGAAGTTAGTCAATATACAATTTACTATTAATCAAGTCCCTAATCTCCACCAATGCATTTCTTGTTCCCTTACATTAGAGACCACAAGCGCTGTGGCTTCAATTGCTAAATTGTCACCTATCTTAGTTCAGCATCATTATGCTATTTTGACCCACATTGGCATAAAACAGTAGTAATAGGTTCCCTTATACTTATTATGGCCAGCCGCCAGTAATTCAAACGCATCTGGCATATTTTAATTACAATTGGCATATTGATTTTATGTTGAAAATGAATTAAGCCTTAATGACATTTTTTAGCCTAGTTTAGATATTACGCCTGTATTTAAAAAATCTAAAGTTCTTAGTTTCCATGAAATGCATAGATGAGAACTCTAGTAGCAAGAGCATATATGAGTGAGTTGGTGATCTATATGGGGCGCTTTTTTCTAAGTAGCTAGTTTTCTAGTCTAGCATTAAGTTTATCATATCGAGCCAAATGTTACTGGCAGTATTAGATGCTACATTTTACTCTCTTAATTTTATTAGTAAAACCTGTTCCCAAAAGTAAGGTTTTTTGCTTAAGTTTTCCCAGATTTCCGTCCTAAAACAGTATTTGGTTTATGTAGATATCTTTACTTGTGCATATGAGATATGACGCCAAAGCGCCATAGTCAACAGAGTAGAAAGGATGCGTACAGCTAGAGTAGGAGGTAGCTCGGCTTAAAGTACCTTGATCTACATGTAAGTTTGATCAAGTTAGTGAAGAATACGATTGAGATCCTTCTAAAGTATTCACCAAATTATTTGCGTGGATGGTATAAGCCTTAGTACCTATATCCTAATAGAGATATAAATTTTGCTATCCTGGTTATCAATTTAATGCGGTATTTCCTCATGCTGATATTATAAATTCTAGAGTTTGAAATTAAATGATCATTCTTAGTTTTCATTGTAGTTTGATGGGTTCATTGTCTGGTAGTCATGTTCAAACACATTTTCTTAATATTGACAATCTTGTCATAAATGCTTTTAAAAGCAAGTAATAGTATATAAATAAATTTCCTTAATAATAATCCAGCTTCCGTAGTCCAACCATCCAAATTTACTTTCCTAAATTGATCCAAGTAGTATAATCTTTGTCTTAGGATGGTTTGATGTGCGAAGGGTATACCATAGCCTTTTTAAGCATGCTTTATGGTTTGGAGGTAATCTGGCTCTCTCTTTTATCTTTTATATCTAATCATCTATCTTTTTTTAGTACTAAATGGTCCCAACCTGAGGGGGATTCATCGATGTTTATTGAATTACACCTGGGCTCCTAAGAGCCTGAGGCGAGGGAAGGGGATGGAGGAGGCATTGAGAAATGGAGGGGGGTTTGCGCGCCAGAGCCGTGCTGCAGTGACAACTGAGTGGGGGAGGGTTGGCGACATAGTGCAGACCTTCAGGGCCATCTCAAAGTGTACCTGAAAGTGGGTGATTATGTGTGGAAGGGTCCACACCTGCTGGTCAAAGGCAGCATGAAGGAAGGAGTTATGGATGGTCCAGATGGCTGTGGCATAGGCGAGGACACTGAGGGGTCAGTGGCAACCAGGCAATGTCTGCTCGAACATGAGGTCTTGCACAGGGTGTCCAAACCAGGGCTGAGCATGGAGGAGCGCGCGGGCCTTTGGCAAAAATGCGGCGACACCTGGACAGGTGAAAAAATGATGGAGGTGAGAATAAAAAGGCTCCGCACAGCGGGGGCAGCTTTGGTGCTGGAAGGTAGGGCCAGTCTGGTCCCCTGTCCTGTATGAACAGTGGAGCACCCTCCATAAGGTGTTGGACACCTTTGCTGACAGGATGGGGTGATAGACGTCCTTCCACAATTCCTTAAGGTCGAATCTCATGGAGGGAGGGAGGAGCTCAAGGAGTCTTGGGCGGATGGGAGGACGATCTTGGGGGTTGAGGCGAGTTGTGATAACTTGTCCATTGTGCACAATTACATGGCGACGGGGGCTGAGGCCAGGGCCTTCCCTTCTGTATGGGAAGGCATGGTGGATCCGCGCGCCTACTCGTTTCAGGGCAAGGAGAGCCTGGTTCCAGTAGGGGGATGAGAATGGTTTTAGGCGATGGCCTGGGTGGTTTGTGAGCCACTCCCCTAATGAGGTCAGAGATGCTCTAGGAAGACCCAGAGCTGCTGACACTGACTGGCGGAGGGCGGGCGCCCATTGGGGCATGGGGTCGCGTCCCAGAAGACAATCGGCCATAGGAACTTCAGGAAGATTGTGGTGGCGTGGGATCTCGTGTCCAGAAGCCCTAGGCCTCCTTCATTGCAGGGTTGGGCAATGGTCGATAGGGCCATTGGTGGATGATTTGAGCCCCAGATTCAACAGCGGAGGATACATTGAGCCGCGTATAAAAGGCATCTGTGAATGGGCAGACGTGCGCTAGGAACCAGACTTTGGAGAGGAGGAACACATTGGCCATCAGAGCTCGACCCTGGGGGTGATGTGCCGCCAGTTCCAGCTGGCAATCCTGGAGTTAACTGATGCGAGGAACAAGTCCTCATTGTCTTTTAGCGCAACTCCTTGTTAGTTGGTGAGAACGATCAGGTGACGGAAGGTACCACGCACAGGGTCAAAACCAAATGGTGGGGGGAAGGTGGGGGAGCCGACCTGTACAACTGTTGTCTTGGAGGTGTTGGCCATGGCGTTGGACGCCTTGGTGTACCTCTCAATGGTCACAGCATCGAGGGCAACATCCCCAGGGCAGCCAAATGCAATGGCGGTGTCATCTGCAAATGCCATGGTGTGGATGGGGGCTTTACCTGGGACCAGAATCCCTGTTAGCTTGTCCTGTAAGGAGGCCAAGAGGGGGTCGAGGGTGATGTTAAAAAGGATAGGGCTCAGGGGGTCCCCTTGCTGGAGACCTTGTCCAACTGGTACTGCCACTGTAAAACCCATTGGCGCCAGGTCTCTGGTGTGGAGCTGGTCATAGAGCGCTGATATCCAGCGCCTAGCTGCGGGGGAGATGGAAGCGGGCCAGGGAAGCAACAATATACTTCCAGGCCACCCGATCATATACTTTCTCCATATCCAGGAGAGCCACAAAGCCATTCACCTTACGAGAGTTAGCAGTCAAAGTCACGTGAAGGTCATTATAGTTGTACCATAACGACCTCCCCGGAATAAAACCGTGCTGGGATGGAGAGAGGCGAGGTGACACCCATTTGGTGATGCGGTTGGCCAGAAGCTTCATGAAGTGCTTGTTGTCTGTGTTGATCAACGCTATGGGGCGCCAGTTCGCCAGGTTTTCACGGTCTGACTTCTTGTGAATGAGGGCCGTGATTGAGCCTCTGGAGTTGGGGAGGACCTCGCCATTCACCAAGAGTTCAGCGAAGAGGTCGCGGAGGTTCTGGATATCACCGCAGGTTCCAGAAGGTACATCTCAAAGGGTATTCCGTCTGGGCCTGGGGCTTTAAGCCGTGGGGATTTCAGAAGGGTTTCCATCATCTCCTGGATGGAAATAGGCGCCAGTAGAGCCTCATCAGCCCGTGGGTCAATGGGCGGCTCTGGAGCCCGCCACAGGAAGTCTTGGATGTCTGACGGGTCCACCTGGGTGGCATGGAAGAGGCTGGAGTAGAAGCGGTGTAGTTCCTGCGTGATTTCCTCCTTATCTGAAGTGGTTGCAGTGCCAATCTTCAGTGCAGTAATATCCTGCGCTGTTGACCAACTTTCTGTTTCTGAAAGAAGAAGCGGGTGGGGCATTCCCATTGAGCATAGTAACGAGATGTTGTAAAGTTTGCTGCCCATTCTTCCTGCAGTGTGAGCTCCAAGCGGAGTGCTTACTGCGCTACTTCCCAGTCTTCCAACCATCTGGTAGAGGGCGAAGGCTGGCAGTTTCGCTCCAGATGTCTGATTCTGGCTTCCGCCCTTTTGACTCTGGCGCGAGCTGCTGTCATCTGGGCTTTGGCACAATTGTAAGCAACGCGGGTGATGCCCTCCTTGGTCACCGCCCATCTAGCCTTGTGGTCAAGCAGGTGGGGTGGGGGGAGGTGAGAGTCTCCCGGATGGTCATAGACAGCTTCTCCTTAGTGAAGGGGTTGTTGAGAAGAGCTGGGGCAACCCTAGGCCAGAACCTACGCGATGGTCTAAGCGTGGTGGTGAGGACAACGGTGAGTGACCTGTGATCACTCAGATGGTTGTCACGAGAGATGGGAGAGGAGATGCGGCCAATTAGCAGGGGGCCAATCAGTGCCATATCTATGCGTGACGCTGACTGGAAAGCTCCTCCATCATACTGGATCCTAGTCATGCAACCTAGGCCAGACGCGGAGGGTGGAAGCGCATCTATAAAGCCACTCAGGCGAAGGAAATCCTGGAGGAGACTTGATCCAGGGCGTTCCTTTGCTGCAGGGGTAAGAGTCACGGACGCGACTTATGGTTGTGTTGAAATCTCCTAAGAGGACTGTATTCCGTGGGAGATTGAGTTGGACGAGCTCTTTCAAGAGCCAATTTTGCTCCTGACCTGCATTGGGCAGGTAGATGCTTGCAGCGAAGAAAGAGAAGTCAGGAGTGGTGAGTTTGGCCAGTATGAGGCGGCCACCTAGATATTGTGAAAAAGAATGGGTTTTAACCCGGGGATTCAAAACAATAAGGGCGGCATGGTTTGTCCAGAAGGAGTTGCCTCCAAACTGTTCATTCCATGCAGATTGTTCGTGGGGGAGGATATGAGGCTCCTGGACAGCAGCGATGTCAATTTGTGCTGACCTGAAGTTGCGGAGGAGGCGGGCTCTCCGCTTTAAGTCCCGCAACCCATTCTTGTTGATGGATTGCAGGGCCAGGGTGCTGCCATGGGGACTCATAGCTGTTCCCCTCCATGTCCTGGGGGATTGCCAGCGCTTAAACCAGCTGCTGTGAGGCGGCTAGTTTTGAGTCCTTAGCTTGACTATCAGCTGCAATCCATGAGGAGCGTCGAGGGTTCTGAGGGGAAGGAGAGGGTGGGGGGCGGAGGACCCAGTAAGCCAGCCTAGGATGCTGCCCCCACTCCGTTGCAGGGGAAGGACCTGAAGGTGCTCAATGGCTACCTCCGCGGTGTCCCCATTTGATGAGTCTGAGTCCATATTCACTTCCTCCAACACTGCAAAGGATCCGCGCGAAATGGACTGTGGGGTTGGGGTAGGACTCTTTGAGGTGGCACTTCTACCGTAGGCCGCGGGTTGCCAGTCCATGCTGGTGGGCATAGCTCCATTGGGAGCTGAGGGTTGATGCGATAAATCGCTGGTGGAGGTTGGTGGGGGTGCCACGGAGCCCTGAGTGGGGGTGGCTGACGAGGGGCGCCCTGTGGGAGATGCCTTGCGCTTGGTGAGAGAGGGAGTTGACTCTGGGAGATTGGAGGGGGTGCCCACTGGAAGGGGGGCATGAGCGCGAAGGTATCCCATACCAATAGTGGGGTTAGCTGTTTCAACTGCTAGGCGTAAGGCCTCAGGGGAAGGTCTTGAATGGGAACCCATTGTGTGGGTTGTGGAGTTGCTGCTGCGGCCACGTGGGATCGTTTTTGGCCTGGTTTAGGCCCCTGGGTGGTGGCTAATAGGGCTTGTTTTCGAGCTGTGCAGCCACTATAAAGGTGTCCGAGGGCGTTACACCATGAACACCGGGGGCGCGCCTGATCAGGGTCAACAAAAAGATCTCAGGGTATGCCCCAACTACCGCCACATGAGGAATAACCTCAATGTTGCGGGATACAGTGGGGGAGGGGATGAATGACGCCATAGCAGTGCAAGCTCTTTGTGTGGGAGAATAGTAAGGGGGGACGCTAAAGTCCACTGAAAGAACAGACCCAAACTCCATTTAACCACTAAAGAGCGCCAGTTTAAGAGACTCAGGATCAACAGTCGTTGGTAAGCTGGAAAAAGTAACCCATGAAATTTTCTCCAGGTGAGAGCGTGTGCGGGAGATGCAAAGAGATGCACGCAGAATAATGACCTGGAGGGTGGCAGCATGGTCAGCAAGGGAAGCTTCAGTGAAGCCCACAACGATGTAGTGGCTCTCCACTGATTCATGGATGGTGGTGTTAATTAGAATGTCTCCGCGATCGCTGCAAAGTATGAGAAGTAATCCTCCATATAGAATTCAACAGAGTTATGCCATAATAAAGGTGAATCGCGTGGGAGAGGGTTGAGCGAGATAGAGCTTTTTGCGCTCTAGTTTCGGCCCATTTCTTCTTAACATCAGCAATAAACGCCACTTCACGGGGATCAGCTTTGGGTAGCGTTGGTGCCAGAGGTTTTCGCCACGCCCCAGTGGCTCCTTTGGTACGTTTGTGTTTGCTTTGGGCTGCAATCGCAGGTTGAGTGTGAGCTGGTGGTTTGAACAAGCTTGCGGAGTTCCCTTGTTGCTGGAATGTTACAGCAGTTGCTGGCGTCATATTAAATTGAGGGGCGGATTGTTGGGTTTCGCTAAATTAGGGAGACCCATCCATATTGTAATTAACTCCAGCCAATTGGGAGGAGGGCGATTTTTCATCACCATCCCAATCTATTTGGGTAAATTCAGCTCGAGCATTTGCTGTGATTTCTTGGGAAAAACTTACTGGCTGATTAGTGAATTGATCATTTTCAGCATATGGAGATAAAATGCTGACTTGAGAAGTGCCGATTATGGGTTTAAATGGGACGTGTGAGATTGGAACTGGTGTGAAGTTCCAAAATCCAAACCATCTGAATCCCCATTGGGAAGATTAGATTGTCCCAATTTAAGTGATTAGTGAACCAGAATGTGCGGCTAATACAACCTTACATCTGAGGGTTTGGGGGCCAGGTAGCTGGGTATCGCCCCTCATGGGGGAGCCAAAAACATGGCTTCAGCAATAATAGATGGGGCTGAATTAGCTGACACAATGGGGGAGGTAAATGCCTGGATGGGCTGAGTTACATTCAACTGAGCAGACGCCATTAAAACGGCGTGGGTGATGGCCTCCTTGGTTGGAGGGGGCCCAGCAGGTTGGTGGGAGGCAGCGCACACAGAGCTGTTGGGCGTGCAGGTTTCAGAAGTGCGATCAGGTGAACTGGCGCTAGTTGAAGTAGCTCCAGGTTGGGGGGTGGTGCCTGCTTTCATGGCTGCTGCTTGAGAGTGGGTGATTCTGGTTGACCCTGAGGTGGGTAACCGAGGGTTGCTTCGTTTGGGGTGGTGCTGGCTTGTTTGGCAGAGCCCGCGGGTTCTTTTGCGGGGTTTCCCCCATATTTGCTAATAGTTTTTGTAGATCTCTTTAGTGGAGCTAAATTTCAAGGCTGAATTGATTTTCAAAAATTGATGCTTAGCAGAAAGAGAACTCTAATCATCTATCTTACTGATTTTGTAATCATAAGTTCGTTGTTCAAAAATTAAACTATATTTGCTATGACCTATTCCTACTAATGGTATATGGCTGCTGGAACATTAGGGACTTATATGTAACTTCATTTATTTATCAACCAACTCAAATGTCAACTAGTACAATCTTAATTTAAAACTCACTAAATATTCTCTTGGTCTTTAGTTTGAAGTCTCATTTATCCTGACTGAGATGAAATTGGCTCATATATTTGACAGATAAGTAATGAGGATGTTGTTTAATACTTAGTTGCCTTTGTACCTCCACATGATGCAATACCAAAGTTGCATCTTCTTTTAGAGAGCTGATGAACAAACAGTAAGAGGTAAGAATAGGGTCAAACAACTCTTACTCCAATGCTTGAGAGTGTTGCAGTCATGTAAAAGTGCATAAGGTTTTGTACAACCTGGGTTGAGTAATTTCAAATAGATAGTTTCCAGAGTGTAAAATTCCATAAAGAAAAGCTTCTACAGTTTTTCACACTTTGGCTGATTGATTCAGTTGTGTTGTTTTGCCAGGGACCATAAAAGTAGATGTCATTATTGCTCTAATTTTAGTTCACTTTTAAAGACAGATATTTCTGGTTGTTGGAGTGGACCTATCTTATCACATTCATATTCTCATCCATTTGAGGAGAGTTTTTATCAATGTGACTATTTGTCATTGGAAAGGTACATCTTCAACTGGTAGCCTCAGATATTACCTGTGAGAAAGTACAAGTTTCAAGCTTTAAGGTATTTTATCATTTCTTTAAAGGTTTATTATTATTGGTATAGTTTCAGTGGGCTTACTAGTGAGACAACTCTTCATTAGGGCAGATGTTTGATTTATCAATAAAGTACTGGATAAATTGTGGAATATAGAATATTTTATTTACTTAATGTTGGGGATATTATAATCTTTTTGGGACATGATTATTATTCCAAGTATAATGCCCTTTGATTGGTATAATTTTTCCCAAAATTAAGATATCTTTTTCCTAAATTTTGAAGTATCCAGATCCTTTTAGGATAGATGAGGGAGCTTGAAATTTAAAGGGCTTTAGTATTTTATTGACTATGTTTTGGTCAATGGATTAGTTAGTATTTAGTTCCCTTTGACTCAGGTCAGCTCATTGATGGCTTTGCTTATATCTAAATTGATTTTATCACTCTCCTGAAAAAGCACTGATATAAACTTTGTAATTGCTGCAAAAAAACGGGTGGGAGACTGTATTATTGTAGATGTACATGGTAACACTTGCTAAGTGTTGCAAATTTTACTTCATGGCAATAGGAACTCCATTAGCGTGCAAGGCCAAACAGTATGAAGACTGATGGACCTTGCTGTTTCGCCTTTATAAGCACCTTTTTACAAGTACGTAGGCAACTCACCAATCTAAAGATCAAAACTTCACCTCTTAAGACGTAACCCTGATTCTGGCTCAGAGGTCCTCTCCTAGGACTTATCAAGCAATTATTGTTCAGCAGTCCTCTCATAATCTTAGGGATTAACATCCTCTTAGGTGTGCACTGGTGGTTTTCATCCCCCTTTCTGGGCGGCCTAACCCTTTGCTCCTACAGCCTAATGGTTAATCACTACAAGACCTTCATTGTTTCCAGTTGGCCAAGTTCCCGCTGGGTTTCCTTATAGTGTTGAGGTTTGAAATTAGCAGCGCCAACCACTCCAGTCCATTTACCACCTAACCTTGGTGATCTTCAGTCTCACCTCTACCAAACAAGCTACCCTTTATCCACTTTAAAAGTAAAAATGATATGCATAAAAAGATTGAAGATTTGAAGATCTTTATTTAGAGGGAGATTCAGTTATTCATACTTAGGCGTTTTCATGGCAATTCACATCCCGCCTATCAACGTCATCAGCATTCATTACCATAATTTTGGTAACAGCACTCTCGCTGGCAATTACATACTCAGCTCTCCTTCTGGAAATTATTCCTGTTTAGTTCTTCATTGATGCCAGTACTTACAATGTTTCATCTTCATCAACCATCACTGATCAAAAATATTATAAATATTTACTTATAAATCATCTTATATTTTTTGGTATTAAAACCATTGATTAATAACTATTTAAGCAAAATGTTCATCTCAATCAACTTTTGGATCAGTTTTCACCAAAGCCAGTAATCTGATTATCCTCAGAATAAGTCGCTGGCCCATCCTAAATAGTTAAATTTGGATCATCCTTACTATCAAGTGCTAGTAATCCTAAATATTGATGCCATTAGTGTTCCATCACAAACATGAACTAATAATAATTGTATCAACATCCTCAGCATCATGCCGGTGTCAAAATAGACCAAATTGCTTATTAGGGCTCATCACTAATACTTTTTAGATTCGTTGAATCAGAAACAGGTAAACTCAACCAAATGGAGAGCACAAATTGTTAACGTATATTTAATATATAAAAACTAGTAGTTTAACCATAAACTATGCCTAAATAATCAAAACACTTATTTTTGTATTTATGAGCCAAATTCACCAGGCTAAATCAAAATTTTCTTGGGGAAGAATGACTAGGGGACAAGCACTTCCGATATAGTGAGAAAACTAATAAAATTCGACAATCAAGTACACCCCAGAGGGTTCAAGGCCCCTCTTGTTGTCTCCAGGATCACCAAGATTAGGACGGTAGGGAAGGGGAGTTATGCTGGCTTATTCTTGGATGCAGCATGTGTGAAGGAAAGGATCAACTTTTAGAAATTATATGGGAAACCATGTGTTGATTGTCCTTCTGTTACAGGGGGTCATATGTCCAAACAGTCATGCTTGGAAATGTTCCATTATATGGTTGTGGAAGCGATGAATGGCTTCTTGGAGCGTTGGCGCTGCTCCTGTGAACGATTCCAGTACCATTATATGTATCGTCCATAGTGCTATTGCTACTATTAGCGCCCTGAGAGATGGGTGGATAGGAGAGTCCATATTTATAGCGAACATGTTCCTTTCTAGGCTGTATGGATGTCCTTTTTCTTGGCGGAAAAGGCGCATGGCCTCTTTCCATACCGCCACTGATGTTGGGCATTGTTCTAAGTGGTGGGCTAGGCTTCCATACTGACCACATAATGTGCATGAGGTGTGAGTGGCATTTGACCGTTCTGCTGTGAGGTATACTCTCCTCATGCACCTTAATACATGTACTCTTATCCTGGAAGGAGTAGAGGGTGATGTGTGTATTTCTATACTCTTCTTTGGGTCTCCAGGTTGTAGGGTATGTCCATATGGTCCAGGTAATCTATCCTGGCTATGGTATTTGGGCTTTTGCTAATCATATTGTCTGTGACTATTTGATCATTGATCTCCTGTCTGTTAGTTAGCCTTGGGCGTCCTCGGTGACTGGTTTGTTCATTTATGTGAATCCACCATGTCGCTCTTCTCATGGCTAGGAGTATGCATTTGAAATGTGCAGGAGTTACGTGTGGTCCTGCAGCTGTGGAATGGGATGACAGATACTTGATTAATGTGTTTGGGTGATCTGGGTTTCTTATTTGTAGTGCACGTGTGAAGTTATATCTTGCTGTTCTGGCCCAGTGTGTATCTGGAAGATCTGGGCTAGTCACCTGAGCTATCCAGGATCCCAGTATATGAGTTGCTTGCTCTACGTAATTAGTAAGCCCCATACCTCCATTCCTTCTAGAGCCAAATAGGGTTTTGAGGCGTACAGGGGGGTTGTGGTTGGACCATAGCCATCCTTGTAATAGGGCGTGGACTGTTTTGAAGAAAGATGGTGAGAAAGCGATTGCATGGGCTGTGAACCATATGATTGATAGAATCATAGAGTTGGCTACCGTGACCCTTCCTGTTAGACCTGTTTGGTGTCCATGTAAGGAGGTAATGCGTTTTGTTATTTTTTCCAATAATTGATTTTCCATCATGGAGTTATCGTAACCTCCTGCTTCCAATCATACTCCCAAGTGACGAACAGGGCCAGCTGTTGGCTTGGTGATGAATGGAAGTTTCAGTGAGGTCGTTGCTAATTTTCGCCTCCTATGTCTGGTCAGGAGTCTTGATGTTATACTAGCTTGTTGGCCCTGTGTAGATGGCATCCACTGGTTCTGATATATCTCCATTAGTATAATTTCCGTTTTCTCAGTGTTAGGTGGTGCGTTACTTATGGCTGAATAGTCTTGTATTATCTTCTCAATTCTGCAAGCGTCCTTATTGTTGGATATGCTCACCACACAATCATCAGCGAAGGCCATCATTTTGATTGGTGGTTGGCCCTTGACGTTGATTCCTTTTAGCACTGTGTTTGTATTTTGGATTAGGGGGTCTAGGCTAAAGTTGTAGAGTAGAGGGCTTAAGGGGTCTCCTTGTTTTAGTCCTCTCTGTGGGATAACTGGGTTGGTTAAGAAGCATGCTCCCCGCACAGCCATGGTTGCAGACTCTGTAAACAACATTACCCAGTTTATAAATCTATTTGAAAGCTTGAATTTTTGAAGGCAGGCCCTTAGATAGGTCCAGTTCACCCTGTCATATGCTTTTTGTTGGTCTAAAAAACAAGTGCTCCAGAGGTTTTGGACTGGCAGACATTTGCAACTGTGTGGATGTTATCCCATATGGATCTTCTTGGGACAAAGCCATATTGTGATGTGGATATCGCATCAGTTGCAATTTCTCCTAGTCGTTTAGCCATAATTTTTGTGAAAATTTTTGTATTTGTGTTGGCTAGGGAAATTGGGCGCCAGTTGGATAGGTCTAATCTGTCTCTTTTTATTGAATAAAGTAACCGTGTAGGCTTTTTTGCCTCCAGATAGGAGGCATGTTTACATATTACACTTGTTCATTGAAGCTAGAAGAATGTTAGAGATGTTAGTAAAATATTTTATATAAAATTCATAGGGAATCCCATCAGGTCCAGGGCATTTCCCTCTTGGTGCACCGCGTACTACTTCCCATAATTCCTTGCATAATATTTTATCTAACCGTTGCAAGCTGACCAGGGGACGGGCATTACCAAGTATGTGTGGAAAAATGAAGATAGATAAAATTGGGCACCCCAGGGTACTCAGGTTACCCCTGTTGCCAGCGGGACTGCCAGGTATGGGGGTTGGTGCACTACTTGAGGGGTTTCCCCGCTATGGAGCAGGTGTGAAGGAAGGGGTCCATGCAGAGGAACCAGAGTGGGAACCACGATTCTATGAGCGCCTGTTGCCTTGGCCTCATATATACATAGAGCCAGGCTTGGAAGTGCTCCAGTAAGTGGACGTGGAACCTGTTGATAACCCCATGGATAGTTGGGACTGTGCCCCTGAATGCATCTAAGGCAATGGTGTGGATTGTCCACATTGCAATGGGTATCATTAGGGAGAGGAGGGTGGATGGAATTGGTGACTCAATCTGGAGCGCGAGGAGGCTCTTTGATATAGAAAATTCCTGCTAGTTTTGGATCTTAAGCAGGCGCGCGACTTCCTGCCATATGGCTTTGGTTGGGGGCATGTTTCTAGGCGGTGATGTAGGGAGCCCTCCCCTCCACATACTTTGTAGGTTGCATGGAGGGAATTGGAGCGGTCCGCCATCCTATAAGTCCTTCTCAGACAGCGCCAGGCGTTGGCTCTTACCCTCAGCTGTAAGAGTGGGTAGTGCGTCATTCTCCACATTATCTTCTGTGTGGTTAAGTCGTAGGGGATGTCCCACGCATCTAGGTATTCGATTCTAGCAATAATTGGGGTCATAGCAAGCATGTCTCTCTGGGGGTGGCTTTA
The DNA here is from genome assembly GCA_022478985.1 of Massospora cicadina. Taxonomy (NCBI): domain Eukaryota; kingdom Fungi; phylum Entomophthoromycota; class Entomophthoromycetes; order Entomophthorales; family Entomophthoraceae; genus Massospora; species Massospora cicadina. The sequence goes on from JAKSZP010003984.1 coordinate 148,515, forward strand.
TAATTTTTTACTTTAAAGTAGGGGCTGGGTCGTCCCTTCTCTGCACAGTGCCAGTGTTCTTTACGGTCCATCCCATGTGGTGGATGGTTTGGAGGATGCGTTTTAAGTGAGGGGGGTTCCATGTGGGCCCGTTGTGGTAGGATGTTTAGCAAGGTATAATAGTAGTCTGGTGGGCTATGTGGGTTGGTTAATTTGAGCGCCTGTGCGAAGTTAGTCCTTGCTGCCTTGGACCAGTTTTGTTGTGGGAGGTCTGGGGCAAGGACTTCTTTTATCCAGGTACCCAGGATGCAGTTGGCGAGGCTCACAAAATCTACTAGTCCCATGCCTCCGCTTGAGCGTGATCAAGAGTGTTTCCATCCATATGGGAGGATGGGATCCGGGCCACAGCCAGCCCTGGATGAGCGCGCGGATTGAAGTTATGAAGGTGGGTGAGAAGGCGATCACGTGGGAAGGGTATCATAGTATTGGGAGGATGAGTGAGTTAGCAACTGTTACTCACCCCATTAGTCCTGGGGATCTTCCCTTGAGGGAGGCTACGCGGTTGGATACCCGCTGTAGTAGATTGCTTTTCATTGTCTCATTGGCATATCCCCCTGTTTCCAGCCATATCCCAAGGTGGCGGACAGGAGTGGTGGTATGAGGTGATGCGAAAGGTAATATGAGTGGGTTTTTCCTTCATATGGGGGTATGAGGTTCTGGTGTTGTAGCTCAGCTGTTAGTGTACTTGCCTAAGAGAATGATTTCTGTTTTCCTTTTGTTGAGCGATGCGTTGCTCACATTGGAGTATTCCTCTAGGGTGCGTTCCAGCTGTTGGGCATCATTGTTGTTAGCTATATCTGCCATGCAGTCATCCGCGAAGGCCAGTATCTTGACTGTTGGTTGGCCTTGTGCAGTTATTCCCATGAGGCGTGATTCAGTTACGCGGAGGAGTGGATCAAAACTGAAATTATACAGCAGTGGGCTGAGGGGTCCCCTTGTTTGAGCCCTTTGTGTGGTGTGAACTTGTTAGTTAAGAAGCCAGAGCCACATACAGCCATGGTTGCAGATTCTGTAAGGAGCATCGCCCAGTTTATGAATCAGGGTGGGAGTTTGAAGCTTGTAGGAATTCCTTTAGGTATGGCCAGCTAACGCGGTCATATGCCTTTTCCTGGTCTAAGAAGACTAGGGCTCCAGTTGCTTTGGACTGACATATGTTTGCAACAGGGTATATGCTGTTCCAGATTGAGCGCCCTGGTATAAACTCAAACTGGTTGGGTGACAGGACGTCAGAGGCGATTGCGCCTAATCTGGCTGCTAAAATTTTTGTTAGAATTTTTGTGTCAGTAGAGAGTGAAATTGTACGTCAGTTGGTCAGGTCCAATTTGTCACCTAATTATATAAGGTTATGACATATTATTCATGGCCACCAGGTAGGAGGCGTGTTTTCAGTAAGCACTGGTTCATAGACGCCAATAGGAGGGGGAAATTTGTTGAAAATATTTTTTGTAAAATTTGTAGGGTATCCCATCAGGCCTGGGCATTTACTACGTGGTGCACCGCGGATTGTATCTAAAGCGCTCCCATGTAATTAGATTTAAAATATTGTAGTTCAGCGGTGTGCTTTGTATTCTGGTGGTTTGTATAAATTTTGTGATTTTTTGTGGGTCTGTCAGTGTATCGCGGTATAATTTGGTGTAGTAACGATATACTTCCGCCTTGACCTCCTCAGGGTCAGTTGCCACGGTGCCATTGATCTTTTGGACCTGTGTGCACATGGGCTGGTTACTGCTGTAGTGAAATTGTGGAAGAAATATGTTGAACATGTTTTGCCTTCCTTTATGAACTTACCTTTGTTTGATACTTTGATTTTGTGTTGGTGCTCAAAGATAAGGGTGTTTAGTTGAGCGGATATTTCCGCCCATTTGCATCCTCAGTTGGGGCTATAACCAGACCTTGGGATGAAAAGCTCAAGATGGTCCAGTTCCGCCAAGGTACGCCTGATTGTGGCTGTATCAGTGGTGTACTTATGTGATGCAAGATGTTGGGTTTGTTGATTAGTTACTTTTTTGAAATTTGCCCATGTTACAATGGGATCCGAGGTGAATGGGGCTGTAAATTCTTGGTTTGTGGCCTCATGTTCAACCCATTCAGATATTTTGGGTAATTTTATGTTTTCTGGGTGTAGCTTTCTCCAAGGCAACGCCTGTGCATGGGTTTGGGTTGGCGATAACTACACCGAAACAAGTCAGTGGTCAGAAAAATTAACTTTTTTTGTTGTAATTTGGAAATTCTTAATTGTTGGGATTGTGGAATGAGGATGTGATCGATGCGGCTCATTGATATGAGCACTCCCTCGCGTATGTTGGGCCATGTCATGTGGGGAAGGAGTGGTGATCCAGGGGGAGGGCATCCTGTAAGCCAAGGGATGCCTTCATTGTGCAGAATTCAATGTGCCCTGGTGGGTATCCCCTGGGGTTCAGCCATCAGTCTATGTCAGGGTTATCCCAGCAGTTAAAGTCGCCAAACAGGATGGTATCTATTGGGAGGGTGAGTGTTGGCACAGTTTCTAGAAATTGTTTTCTCTCAGCTGTGGTGCCTGGTGCATAGATGCATGCTATTGAGATTGTTTCTTCTTGGCATGTGATCATTGCTACCAGGATGCTGCCGTGAAGGTATGATGATGAGTTTGTAATTTTTACTTTTTTGTTATTTTGAACGATCACCCCACAGTGAGACATCCATACTGATTGTGATGGTGAGACCCTGGCTGACCAGGATCCTTCTTCCCCTTGTAGAAAGTGGGTTTCTTGGATGGCCAGGATGTCTACAAGGGGTTTTCTCAGGAAGTCCAGCTTTTGGCTTGGGACGTTTGATCCCTGGCTCCTGCGATGTTTAGCATCCCTATTGACACTGAGGTGCACGCGGCGCCTCAGGAGCAGTTGGGAGGGCCCTCTGGCCTTAACCCACCGCGGCTCATCTTGGCCATGCTCCACGTCTGTACTCTAACTCTCTCAGTGACAATGTCAGTTCCCTTGATCTAACTCGATTTTTTGCAGGAATTGCAGTTTTTGGAATTTGCGTTAACTTTTCCTGCACGTGTCTCATGATGGTTCAATGCGTGGTGCTGATTGAGTTCTGTAACTTTGAGGCTCAAATTTGGAGAGTTGTGCACCGCATTTTCGCCCATATTGCAGCTGAATTGTTCCTCAAAGTGTGCATAATTGATGTCACTTGGTGACTCAATCAAATTGCTGTGAAAATTTTTAACCTGGGCATATTGTTCTGATTGGTTGGCTCAGTGTATATCCAAAATATCCTCTTGAATTTGTCTGGGGTCAATGAATGATTCCGCGTGTGCTGCAGCCTCAGCTGCTGCCCTATTGTGAGCTTTTTTGTGCCACTTTGCGTTGTTTATGTGTAACTGGGTCCATAATGGAGCAAAGTCCATCTTCACCCCAGTGGAATGGGTGGTGGTCGTCGGTCATTCTGGCGAAGTTTTTGTTACTTATGCCCTGGCTTCCTCACAGTAGTCTTCTTCCATTAAGCCCTCCTTCATGGGGCATGCATGTTTCTTGTGTCCCAATGAACCGCAGTGGTTGCATATAGGTGGTGCGCGTTCTGGTGTAACTTGGAATGTAGAAAACCGGCACCCATTTACAAAGTGAAACTCTGCTGTGCAGGGGATTCTTGATAAATCATCTTCCACTTCAGGGAATGGGTTGATCATGGCGATAGCTTTGCCTGTGCACAGGGTTGGCATCAGGCGAAATTGTTGTAATTCCAGTTGAATAATTTCCACATAGGCTACAAGCCCTTTGCGGAGCTCCTCCTCAATTACCTTATGAGGAAGGTTGGTAGGGAGCGAGTCAAAGGAGATGAACAATGTTTTCGCTTTATTCCATCTGGTGCACACGGTGCACACTATTTTTTGCCCTTTGGAAGGGCAATTTCAATGCAGACTTTTGCTGCGGCATCTTTTTCTTCAGTTGTTTTGAAACCAATATTAATCCAGATGTGGCCCATGTTGTTGGTGGCAACATATACCGCGTGGGGGAAAACATAGGACTGTGCCTCGCATGTTTTCTCCCACAGGGTTGGGGACTCATCCCCAAGGAAGAGTTGGAGCCCATGTTCCACCTTTGAAAGGGGTTGTTTACATTGGATATACATGTATTGATCCTGATTTATAGTGTATACCATAAACCCGGATAGTGTCTGAGTTTGTGGTTTCTTGGTGGCTTGGGTTCCTGGTCCCCCTCCAGGGCGTTTCTTGCCCTTGGGTGCACCATTTTGCGCACCACTTGATGCGACGCTCGCCCAGGTTATATTAGGTTTATTATTAAAGTCGCCCATCTCTCCTGTGTAATTATCAAAAATTGCTGTTTAAATCAAATTGTAGTAACTAAAGTGATTTTTACGGGAAAGAAAAGCAATTCCTCACATGATATTAGGGTAATAAAATTGTTGTTTCAAACCGCGGTGTTGATATGTGTGCTTCTAAGAGATTTTTCAATTTTTTCTGGTTCGACCAGCTTGGATATATACAATTTTGTATAAAACCTATGCACTTCAGTCATGACTTCTTCGATTGTTTCTGCTATGGGTTTGTCCAGTTGATGGACCTGTGTACAAGCTATCATATTTTTCCTGGCATATTATTGGCATAAAAAGTAGCTTAAGCAAGTTTCTCCATCTCTTATGTTTTTGCCTTTATATTGGACTCCAACTTAGTGTTGGTGTTCTCAGATCAGGGTGTTTAGCTGAGCAGAAACCTCTGCCCATTTGCGACCCCATCTATGGCTGTATCCCATTCTTGGTACGTTGTTTTCTAGATGGTTAATATCAGCCAATGCATGTTTGATAAAGGATGAAACTGCCCTGTGTCTTCTAGAAAATGTATGTTTAATTTGTTGGGTTATTGATTTCTTGAAGTTTTCCCAGGTGGTTAGTGGGTCCAAGCAAAAAGGTGTTTTAAAATCCCAGGTTGAGGATATTTTCTCCATCCAGGATTGAAATTCCGAGTTGGCTAAACTTTCTGGGCGTATTCTTCACCATCTGGGTGTTTAGTAACTGGTTCCGCCAGTTTGTAAGACACCAAAACAAGCCAATGGTCAGAGAATTTAATTTTTGCATTTTTATTATTTTGGATTTGGTGACAGAATTATATTGGTGCAAGTATTAAGTCTATCCTTGACATAGAGACAAGTGTACCATTGTGTACATGTGGGCGTGTCATGTTTTGTAGCAGGGATTGCTTTTTTGGCAGTGGATCATATAATCCCAGGGTGGCATTTAATACTCAGAGTTCCATTTTCCCTTGTGGTATCTCCATTGTGTATTGCCATTGGTCCATCTCTGGGTTAATCCAGCAGTTCATGTCTCCCATTATGAAAGTATTTGCTGGGAAATTAGTTGTGTTAGGGCTGTGAGAAATTCTCTTTGGTCATGTGCTCTGTTCAGGGAGTACACACTGGCTATTGTGTGCACTTTGGTGTGCCATGAGAAGGTTACGGTGAGTATGCGGCCATCCATGAACAAATTCTTATTAAATAAATTTTAAAGTTTTGGTTCGTGTATAATATCACCCCACAGTGGAGCGACCAAAAGATATTGTTGGGAGGAGCATTTTTTCCCATGCCTCCTCCTCTCCCTGTGGACAGTGGGTTTCCTGCACCGCCAGGATATCCACAGGTGGGTTTCATAGGAGACTCAACTTCTTGGCCTGGGATGTTAAGGCCTTGAGTACCACTATGTTCAGCGTCCCTATCTCTACTGAGACGCCCAATGCGCCTCAGGAGCGGTTAGCAGGGCCTCTCAGCCCTACTCCCTCACTCACATTGCTCTCCACTGCACCTCTGCTGCGGAGAGCATAACCATGAGTAGGAGTTGTGGTGTATTCTGCCCCTTTCGTCGCCGCAGTTTTCGCTCCTCTCTTAGCTTTGCCTGGTTATAATATGTTATTGCAGTGCACTTGTGGGTTTTTATTGGCCACATTGTTTTCTTGCGCATTCCATTGTTGATTTTCTTCCTGATTGGGTTAAATTCCACAATTTCTGGGGGTGCACTGATCCCCAATTTTGCTGCATTCATTTCTGAATTGGGTTCCACTGAATTCAAACTGGTTGGATTGGGTGTATGGTTTTACGCGGGATCTGATTGGTTCATGGACTCAAATTCCTCCTTGTCTTCCTGGATCTGCTCCAGCAATATGGTTGATTACGCCGAGGCCTTTGCCTTGGCTGCAGCTTGCTTGTGAGCTTGTTTTGCCATTTTCATTCTTTTGGGGAAATAGGTTAATTATTTTATATTGCCTGTGTTCTCCCCAGTTGAAGGCTTGTGGAGTATCCGTGATTTTGGTGTACTCTGAGTCGTCTTTGCCCATTTCCTCCTCACAGAATACCATTTCTCTCAGGCCTTCTTTTATGGGGCAAGCATGAATCTTGTGCCCAAAGGCCTGGCAGTGGTTGCAAATGGGGGGTGCGCTTTCCACTGTTGCGCGGAACAGCTGGGATTTTTTCCCATCAATTGTGAAGTATGTGATGTGGGGGATTTTTGTAATATCCTCTACTACATCCTGGTTTGGTGAAATTATTACTATTGCCTTCCCCATGCTAAGGGTCATCATCAGTTGGAATCATTAAATTTCAAATTGTTAATTTCTCCATAGGCTTCCAAGCCTTCTTGGAGATGTTTTTTGACTACTGTGCACGCCAGTGTGGTCAGAAGATAGTCAAAAATTATGAAAATGTCTTTGGATTCAGTCCAACGGGTGCGTTTGGTTGGGACCAATTGCTGTCCATTGGGAAGGTCAAGTACCATTCTGAACTTTGCTGCTTTGTTTGCTTCTTTCACAGTTTCAAACTCAAGATCTACCAACCTCTGCAAATAGTATGGGTTGTTAGTACACCACATGCGGGAATTTTTTTTTGGGCTTTGCCAAACTTTTTCCCACATTGTCAGTGTTTCTACGCCCAGGAAAAATTGTATCCTTGTTCCACCAATGACAGTGGTTGCAATTGGGATACTTCCAAATAGCTGCAGTATTTAACCAAAAAATTGATGAAACCTGCAGGAGGCGCCACCTCAGGTTTTTTATTTTTGCTGATTTTTTCGTTTGTACCTGTGCACTTGGTACCTTTGGGAGGTGCAGGTCTGGGTCCACTGCCCTTTAACGCGTTTGCCCAGCTCTTTACCTTATTATTCATACATATCTCGCCTGGTGTTGATTATGAAATTACGCTGTTTGAATCAAATTGTATTACTAAAAGTGATACTAATTGGAAAGAAAAGCCCACCAGGCTAAATCATGACATTAAGATATACCAAAAAAATTATGAGCTTCTGAAAGTTTGATAGGTATCTGTCAGTCCAAAGGGTATTATGGTGCATTGAAATGTTTAAATAAAATATAAAAGAGGCTTTATATAGTATTTGTTAATGGCTAATTAATAGTAATCAGCAAACAAGTTACAGTCATTGAATACAGAAATCCTCCAATATTGTAAAAATGTTGGTAATCAAGAAGTGGATATACATTCTTCTTAGTGGCTTGTTGAGAAGAATATATTTGACATAAACTTAAGGCTTCCTGTTTTTCAAGAAACCACAACTACTGAAAAGTCCATGGAGATTGGGAAGGTTTGGTGGGGACATTGTTGAGCTCTTATAAAATTTTATGTTGACAATTTTTCTTGATATTGAGGTAATTATTATGTGTGTTTAATAATTGGCACCGCGTTGCTGAATTGATTTAGTGCAATACTAATTTAGATAAAAACCTCATAGCTATTTTTGATAAAGTAGGATTTAAATTTTAATCTATTAGATTTTTTTTGATTTTTGGTGTTAAACAGGAGCAGTGCTTATATTATATCTACTTTTGATCAGAAGCATAGGTAGCTTATGAGTTATGCAGGTGTATTATGTTTTTTTGATTCAAAAGTATTCATAATTACAAAAGACTTTGTATCCTTTTTAATCTTTATTTATGATATTTAACTCAAGTTTAGTGTTGATTACAAATTTTTTCAGGGCTTTATGGAATGGCAGAAGATAATAATGATTATGTTAATAAAGCATGACGCTATTGCAGAAGACCTTTCTAAGATATCTTTCAGGTATTACACTTGACTGCAGCAGGAAAATTGAGTGCCTTCAATCAAAACCCTCATCGCTTTAAAAAGCATCCACATAGTCAATGTTGTTGATAAACCTCTTGGTCACAATGTTAACGAGGAGCCATAAGCCAAATTAATTGAAATGTTTTCTAAAGAGAGCCCCATAGTAAAATGGGATCTCTTCACTAGTGAGAGGAGATTCTTTATGTATAATTGTATTACTTGTAATTAAGTGAGCCCAATAACTTGATGAATGTTTGGCATAGAACAGGGCTCATTACAGAGGCCCACTAGGGATATTCTGATTTTGTATCCTTTAAATTTATGTTTCTGAGTAAATATTATGTTGATAGGAGAAAGGTTTAAAGTATTTAAGTTCTTTTTTTCTTTCACAAAATAAGATTATTACCAATTTCTTCTGTACTGGATGGGCGAAACATTTTTCTTTAGGTTTAAGAGTCCAATATTAGCAAATTTGGTTGATTGTATAGGACTATACTTGAGTCAGACTTTTTAGATGTAGTATGTAGCAAACGCACTTTGCCGCACAAGTTATAGTTCCTCTTTAAAACTTCTTTTATCTTCCCTTATCACCTGGCCACTGTCTTCTGACTAGGTCAATTCTGCAAAATATGATATAGGAAAGCTAAACCATAAACAGGTTCTTCTAATACTAGTATAGTATTTCTTTACTTCAAAACAACTAGCAAAAAACTAAATAAATTTGGGTAAAGGATTTCTATTAAAATAATTATGCAAGATATTAGGATTCGGTTTCCTAGCCACAGAACAGTGACATCATGATTTCAGGAGCACAATCAGTATGGAGTATAATGGGTACAATTAGTACAGTAGATAAGCTTTTTCTTCTCAAAATCACATATTGGAATTCCAACACAACCCAAAGGTTGGCTAAAAGTTTCATCAGGGATTACTGAGCAACAAGTTTAATTAACTCTAACAGTGATATTTGTCCCAATTAAAGGAATAAATAACACCCCAATTGGGATCATCCACAATTTAAGTAATAAAACACTCCCAATGTTGGAGTCCAAACATGATCCTAACAACGTAGGTTACTACTATGAACAAGTAACAAGATGCCGCAGAAACCCCAAATAGCTAATCAGTATAACCTTGGCTTGCAAGCGCCTGGTGATTTACCTTGATAAATGATGCCTGATTTCTCCTAAATATGGTAAAAAATAATCTGGTGCGTTTTAATTTTCAGTAAATGAATTTGCTACTACCATTATAAAAAACTTCAAGGATTTCACCAATTATAAATTTTTTCCAATAATTGTCAGTTAATATACAAAGGATATAAAAATCCTTGACTGATGGCTTCAGTTGCCATTAACGTTTCATGTGCTGCTAAAGTTTTCCAAGTGTTCTAACAAAACATGGTGTTCCCTGCCAGGTCACCCTGAGTCCCCACTGAACTCATAAATTATAATGAGCAATAATGACTTGATGTCAGATACATCATCCTATTGCGATTACACTCCCCTCAGTGATTGGGCAGTTCATGAAAATGTAGGAGAACTTGAATTAACTCATAACCTTTTATTACCCCATTTCTATGGAGATGAAATCCCTACCCCTTCCACAAAGCGATGACAACTAAAATTCCTGAATTTCATAGAAGCCCTCCAATTCCTCTCTACTGGGGCCTTTGTCCCATGAGGATGAGAAAATTTAAGATAAGCCTTTATGGTACTGGCCCCTAAAATGGGCTTAACCAATCTTTTCCATGCTTGACGGTGACCAGATCAGGGTAGGACGTTTGGGGCATTAGTTCATTAATTCAAATATCCATCCTTATGGCATTTTTACAAAATTTAAGGTTCCATAATTAGGAACTGATTCAGCATCTACAGCTATCAGAGACCTTGCACTTGCAACTCCTCCAATTTTATCACTCTGTGTAAAAGTCAGGGCTGCTTAGATTATATCTCACTTCTGCTCCCTGATTTCAACTGCACAGATTCTTTACCACTTGCATTGAATTGACTGAAATTAATAAATTGGGGCAATAATAGTATGAAGACTATTATTAAAGCTGATTTCCCAAAATCCACGTTGAGTAAAGAGTCTAACTCTAACCTTGTGATTCTTCCTCTTGAATACATGTTTGATCTGGTAGGGAACAATTCCCTATTTTCTTCTCGCAGAGCCAAGCGGAGATTGGATAACAACTTAAGGATAACTAATCCTTGCACTCTTATCACAAGAGTAAGCTACACAACATTGTATAAACAACTAAGTTATTATCAGCTTTTATCTGCTTATATTAGGGAATTATTGGGGGTATTTATAGTATAATTGGCGCACAGATTTTCAGCTGTCTACTAGGATCGACTAATTGTTCTCCTAAATTTATAGACCCTTGGGTTTTGGGCACCAAAACTTGGCGGGTATCTTTGTCTTGATACTATTAGGCAACGTAATCCTTGGTGTTTGGTGACCAATTTATTGGTGTCAGGAACTCGATAACAATTGATTCAGGTTGTACCAATGGCAATTCTACCATTTGACTCAAGCATGAGAACACCTAGGTAGTTTCTAGACTCTCTTTCCATTTGCTCTGAACAATTCCCCATAATGATTTGACTGTTGAGTGTAATTCCCTCATCATAAGTTTGCTCAATATCATTAGTGATGATTCCTGATGAAAATAGATTAACACTCTAGTCAGCAACCTTCCTAAGATATCTGATTGTAACCACCAATCATCAAATTAAAAATTGGTCTTTGGGATGGATAATGTGGTCAACTGAAATTCCAACACCCTGCCTCCTTTTTTAACAGTGAGAACCAAAAACACCCTATTAGAAAAACAGCAACTTTTATAACAATATGTAAGTTGTGTTAACATGTCTTGACAAAGGAATAATAAGATTCGTCCTTTTAGAACTATAAAATCACTTCAGCCAGTTAGAAGTTGTCGTGCATGACTAGATTGGAGATAATAACACAGGAATTTAAACTCAGGTCATTTATTTGAGGGCCTCTGTGGACAAAAGCCTATGATACTTTGAAGAGATATTTATGATACTTGGGATATTCAAGACAATCCTTATTTCTTTAGACCATCCATAATTCTGGGTGAGGCTGGTTGGCCTGGAATCCATGGGCTTCCTGGGCACCTAGAACACCTGAAAGTGATGGAATGTCAGTCCAATATGTGCCACCTTGGCACCCTAGCCCTTCCAGGTCTATTACTGGGTTGGAAATCCCTGAAGATTGGCTTAACTCTTCAATCCAGCAAATCCAGTGTCTCAAAGTCCACCTAGAGCGCGTCGCTCATGTAGTGGAACCCACTAAGGATGGGGTGCTTATCCATGATGAAGTTTTTTAGGAGCCCACCACATCTGACTTGAAACTCTGGATGCATCGACTCCTTAGTACAGGGGTTTGAGCAGGGAATGCTCTCTACAACCCAAAGTAAAATCAAGTCTTGGGATACACCTTCCAGTTTAAAGTTTAAGATAGAACTATTGGCCCAGCTCTGCCACCAAATTGGCCCTTCATGCCATACATGAATGAGTTTATTTTGTGTTTAAAGAAATAAATGATCTTCAGAGTCTAGTGGGCGCCCTCTTTTTTTAGTACTAGTGGTGCCCAACCCAAAAGGGGGAGCCGCCACGCACCTTTATTTGCAAATGGGCCAAACAAAAGGATTATCATAAATTAAAAAATCCTAATATATCCCCTAGGTTATCATCCTAGGAAGCCATATCATATGGCGAGGAGGCTTTGGGGAAACTTTTGTCTGGCGCCCGCTTTAGCTGGTGGACCATGGCGGACAGCATTGGGGTGGTAGCATCAGCGACATGGGGCATAAGGAGGTATAGTTGGGGTTTTCTTTGTTAATGAGGCTGGAGGTGTCCATCACCTCAACTTATTGAGCAAGTTGATGCTCAGCAAAAATGATGAGAGCTGGCACACAAGTAAATGACTTGATGCGACAGCGGTCAAGTGGGCGCCCTCCATATTATGAATATTCCTGGGATATTATTTCCTCATTAGCTGGAGGCGCACCTCCAGTGTCAGTTCATGTCATCCACACATCAACCCATCATTTACCTCATTTAAGCCCTCCTTCAAGGACAATTATGTCCCAGTGAAGGAAAGTATTTTCAGCTTCTTATATTTCTGTGAAAGGGCATTAGAGGAAGTGACCAACTACAACTCAAGCACCTAACCAACTGCCTCTACTGAGTAGCGTAGGGCATATTGGTACCCCATATAATGACCTGTCACACCAGTAAAGAGGCAAAATCTGCTCTGCTTTTTAATTTGGGAATGAATCAACTCTCTACAATCAGAAACAGATGAGTATGGTAATAAGTATCAATCTTGGTTAATCAATCAATGATTTCACCCACAGGGTTTACCTTGACGTCTAATTTTAAGTGCGTGAAGATGGCTTACCTTGTACAGCACTATTACTGCTGCCTTATTGGTACTCAAAACTATGCCCAACATCCAGCTCTACCTCAAGGTGGTTAAGCTTAATCTAACTTCCCTACTGCATATTAAAGAAGCCCTTTTGGTATTCCTTATGATCTGTTAAAATTTACTGGGCCTCTTCATCTGAAACACAAGTCTCAGTCCCAAGTTTTAGCATTATTGCCTCCCGAATATCCTGTCCCCAAACTGTACTGCAATTATTGCAAAGGTTCCAACCTTACTGTGACAACTGTCACTGACCCTAAAGAAACCTTGCACTTATAGATTATTCAGCTTAGGGCAAGAGAATATCACTGTTGATGAAAACCAAGTGCCTCAAATTTCCAGATTTATGCCTAGTGCTTCTGGTTGCTTCATATTAATCTTACCAGATGAAGTCAACATACCCTACTCTATTCAGGGCAATAATTACCTTAAGCCTTTTCTACTCTTATATTAGTCAATTGTCAAAACAGATTATCACAGTCAGCTCCTCTCAGTATGAGCCAGTCTTATATTGAATAGACTTTTAGTATAACATAAAACTTGATTTTAGCCTAAACAAACACCTCCTATAGCCTCACTGAAAGTACTGACAGACTGTCTCCTAGACTTTAATTACCAGTTTGGATCCTAAGTTTGTGAGTGTAAGTTAGTAGTCCATAATGTTAATTTTTTGACTATAATTGATACCAGATCCACTGATAACGCTATATCTCCTAACTTATCCAAAAAATTAAATGGCTCATGACTTACTCCATAAGGTTGAATATGAAACAGCGGGAGCTCAGCCTACTAAAGTGATTGGAGCATATCTTATTATCCCTAAGATTTGGGAAACATCTGAATACAGCCCCTGGTATCACTTTAGAAAATAGAAATTATAGATTAAAAATTAGGAGGTCAGATAATGGGATAACTCAACTGTATAATAACCATAAAGAACAATACCTTTCCCTCCTGGAATCTTGGATCTGAATAGTATTTAAACTCCCAACCAAAATTAAGCGGGCCAAAGAGACATACATGAACTATTAGGTATCCCACCTCCATCCTTCAGAGAGAGCACCAAGTCTTGGGGCTTAAGTCAAAATTTCTCCTGGAGGCAGTGAATGCCAAGGATGGAATATATCTCAACCCCATTCCTTTAGTATACCACCTGGTTCCCAAGTAGTGGTGGACTCTTAAGTTAAAATTTATTTTTCATACACATGTTTTAGAGTTGTATGGAACCCTTGTCCTTCTATCAAGGAAGCCCTGACCTGCCCTAGGATCTTGAACTAAGCTTATAAAAAATAATCTCCATTTTGATGGTAGTTTAACCAATATGACTCTCCAAGCTCCTCAGTACATGATCAACACTCATATAAATCTCTGTCCTATTGAATATATTGACAATGTAAGTAGTTTTGGCACCCTACAAGATATAGGGATTGATCCCCAGATGGCCATCTCCCTAGTTAATAGTAAAATTGGGGACGTCCTCACCCTATATAAACGTCAAGATGTGGAAGCCTTGTTAGAAAAATAATAAGATATATTCTCCAAAGGACCCAAAGATTATGGAAAATTGACTGTGTAATTCATTAAGTAGAAACCAAGGATCATCCCCCTTTATAAAGCTCGCACTTACCAAAACCCTAAAATAGTTGAGGATCAGTTAGCTCTTGAGTTAAAAAAACTATTAGAGGCTATCTTACTGGTACCCTATAAAAGCCCTTAGGCCTCCCCTCTTCTATTAAATTTGAAAAAGGTGGATGACATCAATTTCAATAAACTATTGCCAACTAAATTCCATTATTTGGAAGGATAGTTACTCTCTAAACCATATAGATGATTCTTTACATTTAATGAGGGGATTATAATATTTTTGACAATGATCTTTCCAGCGGTAGCTGCCAGGTTCACCTATCACTATGAGGATTGAGAAAAATGTGCCCTCTTTTCTAGCAAAAGGCTGTTTGAACCTACACGGATGCTGCAGGGGCTATGCAACGCCCCCACTACTTTCCAAAAAGTGATGTACAGGTTATAGGGATATCTATAATGATCCTGTGTGCATGTCTATCTCAATAATTAGTCATCTTCTCACAATTTTACCATTTTAGCTAGCACCTTTAGGGAGGCCTTTCAGCAATTATGGAGAGAATTATTAAAATAAAACCCTCTAATTTTCTTTTGTCCAGTATGAAATGGCTTTTCTAGGACATAAGGTAAGTCAGGAAGGAATATCCACAATGGAAAACAGAATTAAGGCCATCTCTAAGATGTCAGCGCTTATATTCCTTTAATTTCATATAAGTCTCTCTTGTAATGGTCGGATAAGATTGCCAAATTATTCCTCTTTTTGCAAATACATCTGAATCTTTTTGTTAATTTGTTGAAGAAGTAGAACTCTCTTCCTTGGAAATAAGAGCAGCAACAATACTTCAATCTATTACATGTCACTCTGACCCAATCCCCTTTTATATATATCCCAACTTTGTTAAACCGTTTCTAATTTTTACTAAAGCTAGCGATATTGCTATAGAAGCTATACTATCTCATAATATAAAACTAATGGACCATCTCATTAATATACTAGGAAAACTTTAGCCCAGATTAATTACAACTATAGTGTAAATGAACAAGAGTGTCTGATGCTTTTATTAGCCTCATATATTTTTGATCCTCTTTATATGGGTCCCACTTCACTATAATTACTGATCATGATTTGCTGTTATTGCTCCAGCAGATGAGAGATCCTGGTAAACATTTTACCTGATGTGCTTTAATTCTTTAATATTACAATTATTTTAAACTTATTGCGGGGAAGGCCGACCATGGGACGGACACTTCTGAATATGACTCAGACGAGACAAAACTCAGTACCAGGTGAGGCACCCCAGAGAAGCGATGCTATCTCTTGTTGCCAGCGGGAACGCCACTTATGGGAAGGGGGAGGGAACGTGTGTAGGGGGCGTAGCCACTATTGAGCACGTGTGGAGGAAGGGGTCTGAGTTGATGAACCAGACTGGGAACCAGGAGGAGACCAGCTGCCGGCGACGTGGTGGGAGATATCCAAACATCCACGCTTGAAAGTGATCCACCAAATGAGACCAGAATCTGTGGACAGCTTCAGGGAGGGTGGGGATGGATCCGGCGATGGCATCCAAGACAATCGTGTGGATAGTCCACATGGCGATTGCAACCACCAGAGCACGAAGGGAGGGTGGGAGGGGGAGGCCATTGATGAAGCAAAACATATCTCTTGACAGACTGAAGGGATGTGTTTGATCCTGGCCTAGCAGACGTTGGACTTCGCGCCATATTACTTTAGAGGTGGGGCACTTCTCCAGGCGGTGAAACAGCGTTCCATACTGGCCACACACGACACAGGATGAGTGTAAAGCATTAGAGCGCTCAGCTGTACGATACACCCGCCTCAGGCAGCGCCACACATGGGAACGGACTTGAGGCTGCAACAGAGGATGGTGTGCGTAATTCCAGATAGTCTTTTGGGTCTCAGTGGAATAAGGGATGTCCATCATGTCCAGGTAGTCCACCCTGGATAGGACTTGGGGTCGAATGGGGATCACGCCATCATGGATGGGTAGCCCCTGTACCTCTTGTGTGAACTGAGGAGAGGGGCGGCCTCTTTGGGTTGTATGTCCACTAATATGAATTCTCCACTCTGCACTTCGCATGGAGAGTAGGATTCGTTTGTAGTAGGTTTTAGTCCCGTGAGGACCTGTGGCTGATGTGTGTGATGAAAGGTATTTCATCAGGGAGTGGGGGTTTGATGGGTTGTTGAGGCCCAAGGCTCGGGAGAAGTTGGAGCGGGCCACGCGGGACCAGTGTTGGGATGGGAGTGTGGAGCAGTGACGGCCGCAATCCAGGTGCCTAGGATCTTGGCGGCATGGGCTTTGAAGTCAAGTAGGCCCATGCCACCATGATGATGAGGGCCAAACATGACCTCTAGCCGTACTGGTGGAGGGCGGCCTGACCAAAGCCAACCTTGTAGCAAAGCATACAGGGATTTGAAGAAGCTTGGGGAGAAGGGGATGGCGTGGGCTCCAAACCAGACTTTGGATAGGAGCATAGAGTTGGCAAGAACAACCCTGCCAGTGAGGGTAGTAGGGTGGGCTCTGAGAGAGGCAATTCGCTTCGTCACGTTGTCCAGTATATGGCCCTCCATTACTGCTGACGCGTATCCTCCTGCCTCCAACCACACGCCCAGATGGCGTACCGGTCCTATGGTAGGTCGCGGCACAAAGGGGAGCACCAGTGGAGCGGTGTGTTTTGAGTTAGTAAGGCGTGGACTTGGGCGAGCAGCTGGGCTGGGTTGGGAACTACTTGCTGGGGCCCAGCAGTTCTGAAACTGACCAAGGAGGATGATTTCGGTTTTGGAGGCGTTCAGTGCCGCGTTGCTTACCCGGGAATATTCCTGGATGAGGGCTTCAAGTGCGCGTGCATCTTTATTAGACACCCCCACCACGCAATCATCTGCAAATGCCATCATCTTGACTGGGGTTTGGCCTGGCACATGGACCCCAGTGAGTTGGGCATTCACATTTCGCAGTAGTGGGTCAAGGCTGAAGTTGTATAAGAGTGGGCTCAGGGGGTCCCCTTGTCGCAGGCCCCTTTGAGGATGGACTACATCTGTTAGGAAACCTGGGCCGCGCACAGCCATTGTTGCAGATTCTGTGAGCAGCATCACCCAGTTAATGAAGCGGGGAGGTAGGCGGAATTGTTGGAGGCAGGCCCTAAGGTATTCCCAGTTTAGTCTATCATAGGCCTTTTGTTGGTCCAAGAATACAAGTGCCCCAGAGGCTGTGGACTGACACACATTAGCCACAGAGTGCACGTTATCCTAAATCGACCTTCTGGGGATGAAACCGAATTGTTCTGGAGAGATGGTGGCTGATGCTACAGTCCCTAAACGGTTAGCCATGATTTTTGTTAAAATTTTGGTGTCTGTGTTTGTTAGAGAAATGGGGCGCCAGTTGGCTAAGTCTAGCCTATCCCCTTTCTTAAAGAGTGTTACTGTAAAAGCCTCATATCCTCCTGGTAGGAGGCACGTTTCCAACAGGCTTTGGTTGAGTGAGGCTAGCAGCAATGGGGATATATATTTAAAATATTTTTTGTAGAACTCATATGGAATGCCATCTGGGCCTGGGCATTTTCAGTTTGGCGCACTGCGAATGGTAGTCCATAATTCGTTCAGAGTAATTAAATTCATTATTTCCAGGTATCGGAAAATGGTGCAGATATGAGCTCTGTTGAGAAATTCCGCCATTTCAGCCGGCTGAATTGGTTCAGCTCGGTATAACTCGGAGTAATATCTTTGCGTTTTGATTTCCACTTCGGCCGGTGTGTCCCAATAGAATTATCTGATCTTTGCACCTGTGTGCAGGCCACGCTCTGGCGTGGTGCAAAATTTTTTTGAAGAAGTATGCGGTGCACTTGTCACCTTTAGTGATGCATGTGGCCCTGTATTGGACACAAACCCAATGTTTGTGTTGCCTTTCAAGTGCGTTGAGGTGTGCTGCTGCCTCCGCCCACTTCTGGCCCCATGCAGGGCTATATCCTGAGGCTGGAATGTTGGACTCCAAGTGGGCTAATTCCGCCAGCGTGCGCAATATAACCGCTGACGTGGCTCGTGAGCATCTGGATGAGAGATGGTGATAGTGGCAGATGGTGTCTTTTTTGAAAGTTGCCCATGTGGAAATAGGGTCCGCGCAAAACAGTGCAACAAACAATTTTGCCAAAGTTGCCTCTTCCACCCACATGGAAAATCCTGGTGATGCAAGCTCTGGGGGCGGATTTTGCACCAATGTGGGGCCTTTGCAACTGTGACAGGTAAGCGGTATGTTATTGAGACCAGTTGGTGGTCAGAGAATTCCATTTTCATTGTTTTGAAGTGGGAGATGTGGGGTTGGAATTTCGCTGGCACTAGAATAAGGTCAATGTGGGTCATGGACCTTAATTGGCCGTTGTGGATGTGGGGACGCGTCATGTTTTCGAGCAGTGGGGCATGTCACAGCAGCGCATCCTTTAACAAGGGTGGCTTTTAGAACGCGTAGTTCTACGTGACCCTGTGGGGCATGGGGTGAGGGCAGCCACCGGTCCGTTGGTGAGGTTAGCCAACAGTTCATGTTGCCAATTAGAAAAAGATTGGGGGGTAGCGGGAGGGATTTGACCGACGAGAAAAATTCCTGACGCTCTTGTGCACCATTTGGGGTGTAAATGTTGACAATTGTGTGTGCAACATCGGCCCAAGAGAAGGTGACAATGAGCACTCAGTCATTTAGGAATGTTTATGAAGATGTAAATTTGAAAAAATTGTTTTTCTGAATTAGCACCCCACAGTGCTTCAACCAAAAGGATAGGGATAGTAGGAGCGTTATTTTCCAAGCATCCTCAGAACCTCATGGACAGTGGGTTTCCTGGATGGCCAGGATATCCACGGGTAAATTATTTTGTAAAAAACTCAGTTTCCTAGCCTGGGATGGGGAGGCCTTGAGTCCAGCGATATTCAGCGTCCCTAAAGTGAAGGTTCCCCCATTACACCTTAGGTGCGAGGGGTGGGCCCCTGGCCCACCAGCCTCTTCCAGGTCCCCACGGGCTTTCACAGCAGCACAGGTATTAGCAGCAACGCTACTGGTGTTTTTGTTAATTTTTGTGGAAAGAGTCACGTTGGCTTTGGCCTTCACTTTTTGTTTTCCCGACGTCGGATGAATTTTTTGCGGTGCGGATAAGTTCAGTGCACCATCGAGTGGGGCAAAAAAAAAATTTTCGGTTGGGATAGGTTCCAAGTCAGTTTCAACCGGGGCTTGGGTGCAGCAATTGGGTGAGATCGAATCTCCCATTGGATCCTTGGATTGAGTGGCCCATTTGGCTTGGGCCTCCCAATCTGATTGGGTGATGGATTCCTGAGTTGCTTCTGCCGCGAAGGTCTCCATGTCCTCCTGGCGTTGTGGGTGTGGGATGGTGGTGGTGACCTTGGCCGCTTCCTTGGCCGCAGTCCTATGGGCCTGCTTGGCCTTCTTCCGCTCCTGTGGGGAAATGGGCTTTACTAATAGGTAGCAGCCTTGTGCTCCCCACGGGAAGGCCTCTTTGGTGCTTGCGGTTGGTTCATAGTGCGCCTCTCCACTGGCCATGGCCGCCGAGGGGTGCTCTTGGAATGTAACACCCTCTTTAATGGGGCACGCGTGTGCCTTATGGCCAAACGTCACAGTGGGTGCAAATGGGGGGCGCGCTGTCCACGGTTACCTGGAATGGGTGGGTGGTGTGCCCTGTGATGTCAATAAAGGTGGAGTGCGGGATCTGGGTTAGGTCCTTCGCGATCTCCTCAGATGGGGTCAGAACTGCGATGGCTTTGCTGGTGCACAGGTGTGGCATCAGCATGAAATGGTGCATTTTGAAAGATTGTATTTCACCATATATGGCGAGACCATCTTTCAGGTGTTGCTCCAAAATGTCACGTTTTACTGTAGTAGGCAAAAAGTCAAACGTGAGGAAAATTTGGTTCAATTTTGTCCATCTGGTGTGTTTAGTTTCGATGACCCATTGCCCTTTGGGGAGGTCAACCACTATGCGCACCGCTGCAGCCTTGTCTGCTGCTATTTTGCTTTCAAAACCTAGGTCCAGCCAACCGCGTGACATGGAGTGAGGTACAACGTACACTGCAGTCAGGAAAATTTTGTTTACATCTTCACAAAATTTTTCCCATAGGGCCGTTTTTTGGATGTCCAGATACACACAGACTCCGAATTCCACTGACGAAAGTGGCTGGGAATGTGGCGTATTGATGTACTGGTTGCATCGTGCTTGCCACGCGAGTATCTCCGGGGAAATTGTGATCGCCAGTTTTTTTAAATTTTTTCTATTCCGCCGGATTCTCGGGCGTTTTCAAATGTTAGAGGCCGCGGGCCTTCCGCCTGCTCCTCTTGCTTTGCTTGCCCAACTGCTCCCAGACATGGGCGCAGACTAATCCCTCTATGAGATTATCAAACTGTATTTAGTCTTGAATTGAATGGGTTGCAAAAGTGTTTGCAACGAGAAAGAAAAGTTTTTAATATTACAATTATAATATCATACATTGCCCTGGACTGATACATTAAAATGCAGATTGTTTATCAAGGTGACCTAACCTAGCCCTAACCAAACTCAAGGAAGATCAACTCTATGATTTTTTAAGCCAATATCATATATTAAAAATGAGTTCCCCACAAATCAATAAAAAAAGGTCAACAGATATTAAGAACAAGAATGGTCACCTTTACAAATTCATGTCACAAAATGGTTACCCTATTCCAACCCTAAACATAAAAGAATGTTATTCTAGAAGAACTCCTGAAAGTTGGCCATAGAGGAATTAGTAAAGCCTATAAATGGATCAAAGCCCAGTGCTACTGGGAAGGGGTGCTCCCTTTAATTCATAATGTATTAAGTCTTGCCTGGAATGCAAAAGTCAGGCCGGCCCATCTCCCCAACCTCAACATCCAGTAGTTTCTCCCTGTGAGCCTTTTCATATGGTAGATGATGATGTTGTGGTCCCTCTACTTCGAGAATTCAATGGTCATTGATTCCTCATATTGGCCATAAATTGTTTAACAAAATGGATTGAAGCCATATCCTTTTCTTCAGCTTCAGCAAAAGCTACCACTTTTTTATGCTTGGATTATTACCCAAAATGGGTGCTCTTAAATAATACTTTACATAACGGACAAAACTTTCAGTCAACAATTGTGCAGTAATCAACTTAATTAGTGGGATCTACTCAATTGTTTACCACACCTTATCATATGGAAACTAATGGAATGGTATTTCAAGTGAACGCTACACTAACCTTAACCCTTCAGAAAATGGACACAACTGATCCTGTACTTTTCCACAATAATTTAACTCGTGTAAATCAAGTCTATAAAATTAGCATCATATTATAAAAATGATTTCCTTCCAAGCCATGTATGGAAGGAATCACGATTTGCTCTCAAGTACAATCCCTGTTAGCTTAAGCTTCATTTGATAACCTGAAGTGAGTATGAAAGTTATAGCTAACAAATCAATCATCTTTAAGATCTGGCTTCAGATAATTTGTCTGCTAACATCTCCAGAGAAACAAGTTGTTTTATTTATATTCATGATATCCTGCATTCCTTCCAGCTGGTTGATTTAAACCTATTTTAACATTACTAACCAGGTGGAAGAGACAACAAAAAAAATTCAATTTTGCTAGTACCCTACAAAATCATATATTGACGGAGGAATGAATCTTATTATCAAAGTCGCCTAGGGATTAGTTATAAAATGTATACATAGTCAATTTTAATGACTTTTTGCCCCCCTATGCCAAGATCTAGAAGAAGGTGTTTTCATGATTCCAAACTAACCCCAAAGGTTGGTGTTAAAATTAAGGGTTTTTGCTGATAGTTAAAAACCAATAACTCCTAATTTATTAACTGCACAGTTTCAGTTTGTGCACAATTCACGTTGTCTGATAGTAGAGGATAGTCTATTGATAATAGTAAGAAGACTATTATCTGTAGTTGAATAGATAACCCTTTATGGTACAACGCTTGACCTGTATTTCTTCCATGAAATAACCTTGATGTCTTCAGTATGGACTTATACCCTTATCCGCCTAACTTATCCATGCTTAGATCCCCAAGTTTACGGCCTTTTCTCTGGTCTCTGAGTCTACAGCAATTCCAGTCTAAGCTCAGCTTCTCTTCTTAAGAATCCTTAATCCTTAATCTTTATCCTCCTAAAGAGTTTTCAAATAAAGCACACAAGCAATAATTTACTGAAGGTGAATAGAAATAAAACCAAAATTGAATTCTGTTAAAAACGACTCTTTTATTTATGTAAATTATCAGGGGAATTTCTAGAGGTAATATAGCGCCCAACCATTAGTTGTCACCTCAGCCATGAAACGGTAGCCATTGCAATTGAACTTCCCTTTGTCGTCTCACCAGCAATGATCTTCTGAATCTAGTATAGTTTTCCTTCATCAGACATCCTCAAGATCTAAAATGGAAAAAGTCAAAAATCGTGAACCTAACATTTTCCACTCAATCCCAGTAAACCAACCATATTTGGCGAGTGACCTTCTTAGGTAATGGGACTTGTTACACATTATGCAGGTCACAAACCAACTGATTAATTCACTAGTTGCAGGTAGCATCTCTCCCCTCACAAATTGAATCTTAAATCCCCTATTGTTTGGTGATGAACCTCAACTAATCTCAATTGTTACACCTGATAGTTAATCATTAATCAACTATAGGATGCCTTCAATTTAAAGACAAATCTGCCTGATGAGATAGTAATCATTCATCCATATTGATCCCTGACAGATCTTACCCAGGTGAATAGCCTAAAATCCCCCTAACATTATTAGTCTAAAATCAGGGTCAACCAATATCCAATTTACTCACCATAGGAAATTATCCCCTAACAATCCATGGTAATCTAGACTTCTGGAAAGGTGAGCAAAAATCCCAACACATCCCCCCTCTTGCCTAGATTTCCAGTGAGAATAGGATTGGGACAGGAATATAATGCCTCAGACATCAGGTTTAATATTTCTTGGTTTCTAGAAGCGCACAGTCAATATGCATTTAACGCTGCTTATGACAATTTTTAGCATGTGGTTCTCTTCCTCTTCCTCCTTGCTACCATCTTCTCATAGTACAGTCCCCATGACCCTCTGTCATTCCATGCTGATTAATTTTACTTATTATGATACTAGTCTCAGGTTCCAAATTCCCTCACAGTCAGGACATATGAGCTGCTATCCTGTTCAGGATTCTTAGTCCATCATCCTCAATTTCCTGATCTTCCTTCTCATCCTTGACAGGTGATTAGTGCTGTTAATATTTGTTTGTGGCACAAATAAGAATGCTCAATTATATTTGCTCTTGTTATTTTCTCTCAATAAACTTCTTTAGCTCCTATCATTCTTAAGTGTTCTCTGAAGAGCTTATCTCATTAATTTTGAGATAAATTTTTCCGAAATTAGACCTTAATTGATATCAAAGCGCATAATGTTAACTATTATAAAAAGTCTGACATCCCCCCTTGTCCATCCCATATGCCATATTTAGAATTTTTGTACCAGCAACTGCTTGACAGTAGGTATGATAAAGATGCTCAGCTCTTCCAACTGATGAGTCAATATGCGCAATGAGTCTTTTCTATGGTCCTCCTAGGACCCATACCCCCAGTCAAGCACCCATAGCCAGCCCTTCCGCAGAACTACTGGTTATGGTATCCAACCCTGATGAAGCAAGACTAGCAATAGTCTCAAATGACTCGTGACCTATCCCCCCTCTATTGTTGATTCCTGAATTGTATTTTGATACTCTCCTGGATTCAGCTCCATTTATTGATACTCCTACAATCATCGTTGAACCTCCAGAAGCAATGCCCTCAAATATTGATTGATTGTTCCTTGTCAGATCTGACTTGCTTCTGGAGTTCCTTTTCTGACTCAGTCAATTTTACAAACTAGATATTCTGTCAACTGAACTAGCCATTGGAAACTTGAACACTTCGAACTACTCTATGCAGAATTGAAGACCTGAGTGACCAAATCTCAGTCCATAGCTCTGAACCCCTCCAATCTCAAGAACATCCTAGATTGAGATGTTGCAGCCTATGACCTTCGTTTTTAGTTAAGTTCTTCAATTTTGGGCCATGAAGCTTTCAGCCTCTCTTAATACAATCTCTCATTCTGTTTTTGCATTCAAGAAGCTCATATTCGTTGTCTTCAGGATGCTGTCCACTCCCTGCACGACTATATCTTATTTCTTGCATTTCCCATCGGTACCTTCCCCTGATGGCTTTGATTGGGGGCATGATCTAGAAACCCCCCACCTAGTATCCCTTGCACAATGCTTGCTCATATTTCCAATGTTCTTGATGAAGCCCATCAGCAAGCGCCAAGACCAATCTTCTGGCTCTAATGCCATATCAGGATTACTCATGGTTATTTGCGGACTGCCTCTTCTTGTTCTGTTGCTTCCCTCCCCAATCCAGGGTATCACGTTGGGCAAGTACCAATTTTTCCATCTCTCTTTCCCTTGTCGCATTCTCATAGGGATCATACTTTACTCAAAGAACAAGGCCTTGGGTAGGTCTAGCTCTTGCTAGCAATTAATAACACATAGATTTTGACAAATAAAGGGTGGTAGTCAAGCGGGTAAAACTGCTTTCACCCCTAGTGAAGGTTTTTAGTTCGAAACCTATACTGGCTAGAAAACATTCTTGATGTGTGGTATATTTGTCCCAAGGTCGACCCACCTCGAATAATTTTAGATTTTGACAAATTATTCACCCCTACTGAGATACATCCTCCTTCCCCCAAGAGACATTAGCAGAATCATCCCCAAGTCAAGGATAACTAATTAAAAAAATAATAATATATTTTTTGTGTAGTTTTAATGTTTTTTGCTATATTTTTATCAGACTTTTAAAATTTTTTATTCTTTTCTATATGTAACATGACCTTTACTTGGTTCAGCGGTCCATATTTTTATTTCCCCAAACTGATTCCTAGGTATACTCTGACCTAGCAGTTTTCTATGGTTCAGAGCTCTTTTTAAGAATTAACCATCTATTTTAGTACAGCTGTCACTTTTTAGGACTTAACCAGATTATCAGTACATAACCTTCTTATTGGTTCAGTGGTCCCCAAGTGTCTTATTTTTTCTTTAATCCACTGCTTTAAATATCTAGCATGGACTCAATTCACTATCCTTCTATTCAAGAGGTTCTCTATGGAATAGGCGTCCATTGCCATTTTGGTGATAATCTCAAATGGACCCAATCACAGTGCATCTAGCTTGTTTCTTCTTCCAAAACCATGTGTATTGCAATAGGCAACTTTATCACCTACTTGGTATTCTGATAATGCCAGTCAGTTCTTATTGTCCATTATTTAGGCCTTGATTCTCTTCTTCAAGACTGATAAAATGCTTGTGATTGCATCTCAATCGGAATATTTGCCAATTAGATCAGGTACTGCTTGGCACTCGTCTAACGTTGGTTCAGCCACCAATTATAGAATTGGTGGTAACGCAGCCTTCCTTCTGTATAGTAATCTGAATGAAGTTTTCCTGTTGCCATATGATGACTTATAGTATGTGCAAGTGTCACCAAACTGAGGTACATTCCCCATGCAGTTGTTCTCCCTGTGACCAGCTTCCTCAACATCATGGCCATTATTCCATTAACTTGTTCTACCAGTTCGTTCATCTCCAGACAGTAAGGTACTAATGAGACTCCTCAGATCCCCATTATCTCACTTAATTTTGGGATCACGTGGGATGTGAAATTTGTATCATTGTTGTTCAACAAGACTTGTGGGAATTTATGGCAGTATATGACTTGATCCAGGATAGACCTTGCATTGCTTTTAGCGTCCACTTTTGCCGTGGCCTTTGTCTCAATCCATCTAGTCATATGGTTGATTGTAACTATATTGTATTTGATTACCCTTATACTCATGGTTAATGGTCTGATATCGTCAAAGGACACCATATGCCAGACAAATCCAGGGTGGACCAGTCAATATCCAATCATGTTCTTGTGAGGCTTGTGCAACCGGCACTCCACAAAGCAAACCAGATATTCCACTACATTGTAGTTGATAGACTCCTATTAATAGTACTGGCGAATGTGATTGGTTATTTCCCTTAGGCCTCCATGCCCAACAACCTTATGCATGGCTTGAACAATTGCCGCTCTTACTGACAGTATTGGGAATAGTAATTGTTTTTTCAATTGTCTTGAAAATTTATTCATCTTCTGGTCTCAGTGTTTTCCATCATTTTCTGAAGCGCACCTTGGATTTCTCGGGGCTTGTTCCAAAATTCTCCTTTGACCATTCTCTGAAAAAACTCATCCACTTGCTGGTATATCACTTGGACCACAGGTAACCTCAATAAGCCATCCGCATTCTGATGAGAAGCTCCTGCAGGGGACTGTCTCATAATTGTAAGCTTGTAGCTTTAATGCACATTGGCCAGTCGTTCTTCTAGTTTTATAAATTATGCAATTAACAAAGCGAGGATTGGTATGTCTCCACTTTAAAGCGAGTTCCATTAATATGCACCCAAAACTGTTTACATGCATAAATTACTGCAAGGCATTCATGCTCAGTAATGATGTAAATCCTTTCATCTGCTAATAGCGTCCAGCTCACATATGCTACTAAAAGCTCATCCCTGATTCATCTAGTTAGCTCAAGATGGCGCCAATTGCCATTAATGAAGCATCAGACTATAATTAAATTCCTGATTAGAATTTAGATATTTCAATATTAAAGAAAATATCAGATACTGATGTAATACATCAAAGGAACTCTGGGCCTCTTCATTCTAAATGAATACTTTTTTGGATCCTCTAGTAGATTAAAGAGGGGCTTGGCAATTCTCATGAAATCCCTTATGAATCTTTGGTAGTATCCAACCATTCCAAGTAACACTTGGATATCTAGGACACATCTCAAAACAGCCATTCAATCTAAGGCCTCAATTTTCTGGGCTTGTGGCTGCAGTCCACTATAGTTGATATTGAATCCCAGATATTCCAATTATTTTTTGAAGAAATGGCACTTTCTTGGCTTAATCTTTAGGTTAGCTGCAGACAGACTCTTGAAAACTTCCTCCAAGTGGTGTAAATGGTCAGTAAATGTCCTAATGAACACATTTAAATTGGTCAAGTACACCAGGACGCGTGACAACTTCAGGTCATTTAAGATGGCGTTTATGTCTCTCTGAAACGTAGCAGGCGCATTTCATAGACCTGGGGCATCCTCATCAGTTGATACAGCTCCTGCGCGGTGATGATTGCACATTTCTCCTAGTCTTTCTTTTTACAAATCAAGTTGCCAATATCCAGATATCAGATCCATTTTGGAGAAATACTTTTCTTCTCCCAATTGATCTAAATGCATCATCAATTTGTGGTAGTAGGTATTAGTCCTTCTTCATTATCTTATTCAGCTTCCAATAATCAATCAACGCTCAATTAGATCTGTCCTTGATCTTCACAATCAGGATAGGGCTTGCCAAGGGACATGATGAAGGAACATGAAGCCCATGCTTCACTAATTTTTGATCTCTTCTTCCACTACTGCTTTGTCCACCTTAGACCATTGAACTGGTCTCATCCTTATCAGAAAAGTTTTCCCTGGTCTCAACTTTGTAAATGACATTCCTTGCACATCCCAAATTGTGGTTGTCCTAGGCGATAATTCCCAATATTTGTCAAATAATTTGAGCACCTCTTCCTGCTGTCTGTCCGTCAGATCATAAAGTTGCTCTCTATCAACCAATAGATTGATACTCATAGCAACCCCTGCTGACAATCCCATCTCAGAGAAGGTCCAAAAATCATGAAATATTTGATATCTAATATATAGACTTTTTTATTTATTTTTATTTTTTTTCTGCATTAGTACTTTAACCTACAAATAGGTTCAGAGATCCTTCTTTCCCCTTCATCAAAAATGGTTCTGAGCTATACTTTGACCTACCAGTTATCATGGTTCAAAATCTTATTATTTTAAGACCTAACAATCTAATTTGGTTCAGTGGTACTCTTTTAGGACTTAACCAACATATCAGTACATAACCATTTTATTGGTTCATCATTCCTTTGGGGACATTTCAATTAATTTCTTTTATATCCACTCCTTCAATTCTTTTAGTATTAACCCCTCTTCACTATATGACCAGAAGCGGTGTTTCTTCATGTATAGGCAACACTTGCCAACTTTGGCAATAATCATAAATATAATCATTCAATGGACCTTCAATCCCAACTTTTTTCCTTATTCTGACAGGTCCTAATATCATTTCTTATTTCAGCAACTGATACTTGATATTTGTGTCTCACAAAATTGTAAAAGAATCAATAATTGAGAGTTCCGTTTAGTTGCTCTTATTGGTTTTCTTTTAAAAATGATTTTTAGCATTCGTTGCTATCCAAAATTTTTGAAGTAAATCCACTTATTGCTCTAGAAACGATCCCTTCATCCAATTTCGTTTTTCATTGATGATTTTTATCTCCAGTATTTTCTGCCTCATTGATTGAAAAATATATAGGTCAAATAATTCCCTCACTATCTTGGCTCAATCATTTCTTCTTTTAACCTCATTATCTTCATTAGTATTGTAACATAATACTCTGAATTGAAAACTTTCCATATCAATCTCATCCAATGTCACATAAAGTTTCTCATATAAATACTTTGCATCTTGGGACTATTTCAAGCAGACCCAATTTCAACCCAAGTTGGCACTGCTGAAAATCTTCATCTAAAGTAGATGTCTGGTGGGACGGGTTCTCTTGTAGTGATAAACAGTTCCATATCTAGGCTGAAAGTCATTTTCCCAAACCTTGAGTATCTTCTTTGGCATCATTCGCCGTATAGGAAGCATAGTCACATTTCCAATTCTTCAGTTCTTCAATTGGCTTCACTAGTTGATCCACGTCTGAGCTGAGTGAACGCAATTTAACGTGATACACTTTACGTTCTTTTTTCAAGAATAAAACTTCTCTGACTAAATCTCAATTTTCCTTTTTCAATGAAGTTACATTTCCTAGTAACTCATTGACAAAATCAAATCATATTTCACCCCTTCCTTATATGACCTCTTGATTGGTGTATCTTAATCAACTATCCACTGTAGTGAGCACCAATTGTTTAAATTTAAGAGGTTTTGCTGATTGTTAAAGACTGATAATCCTTAATATATTAACTTCACAGGTTTGGTTTGTGCATTATTTGCGTTGTCTAATATAAGATGATAGGTGATTGATGATAGTATGAAAACCTACTATCCATAGTTGAGTAGATAACCCTTTATGGTACAACGCTTGACCTGTATTTCTTCCATAAAATACTCTTGATGTCTTTAATAGGAATTATACCCTTATCCGCCTAACTTATCAATGCTTAGATCCCCAAGTTTACGGCCTTTTCTCTGGTCTCTGAGTCTACAGCAATTCCAGTATAAGCTCAGCTTCTCTTCTTAAGGATCCTCAATTCTTACTCTTTATACTAATAAAGAGTTTTCAATTAAAGCACACAATCAATAATTTACTGAGATGAGTAGAACTAAAACAAATAGTGAATTCTGTTAAAAACGACTCATTTATTTATGTGAGTTATCAGGGGAATTTATAAAGGGATTTGGCGCCCAAACCTCAATTGTCACCTCAGCCATGAAACGGTAGCCATTGCCATTGAACTTCCCTTTGTCGTCTCACCAGCAATGATCTTCTGCATCTGGTATAGGTTACCTTCATCAGACATCCTTGAGATCTAAAACAGAAAGAGTCATAATACGTGTCCCTAACATTTTCCACTCAATATCAGCAAACCAACCATATTTGGCGAGAGACCTACTTAGGTAATGGGACTTTTTACCCATTATGGCAGGTCATAAACTAACTGATTGATTTCTAGTTACAGGCGAAAACACTCGCTATATAACTTACTCCCTAAATCCCCAATTGATTGGAAATAAAACACAACCAATCTTTATTGGTAAAGCTAATAGTTATTGTCAATCATCTATTAGATGCCCCCATTTCATCTGCAACTCTGCTCAACAGAACTTAACATTCAACCAGATTGATCCTCAAAGGATCAGAGACTGGCATTCTACCTAAAATCCCACAAACAATTTTAATTTAAAATTGGGGTCAACTGATATCTAATTCACTCGCCATGGGGAATTATCCCCTAGCAACCCATAGTAATCTAGACTGCTGGAAAGGTGGGCAAAAATTCCTACAGTTGGCCAAACCTGTCATCAAGTATTATCCCTGAGCAACAAGTTTGATACCTCTGAAGTCAATATTTGAACCTGATCCAAAGAATGATTATTACCTATGTCAGAGATCATCTAAATCCTAGTAAATCAAAGACCTGATGTTGGATCCCTTAGAATCTAGACAATCAAAGGTTACAAGTATGAACAAGTAACAAGATGCTGAAAACTCACAAATAGAAAATCAGTGTTAATCTTGGCCTGAAAGCGCTCGGCGAGTTTCTCTGAGAAATAATGCGTGATTTCCCTTAAATATGGCTCACAAATAAACTAGGGTTTTTTAGTACTTCAAGTCGTTATTATCATCTTAGTAAAGCAAAAGATTCCTCCAATTAGGGACATTTTCGCTCAATTTTTCGTTAGTATACAAAGGATATAAAATCCTTGAGCTGACGGTTTCTGTTACCTTGAACTTTTCCTGGACAATTTAGTTTTTCACAGTGTTTTAACACCACTTTAAAACAATTTAAATTTAAGATAATAGTAGCCGACTCTAAGCCACCAACTCAGCTTTCCACCCCAATATCTGCAGCTCCACTGCCAGCAGCTCCTGTATGGGGAAGTGGCAAAGCCCCTTCTATTGTTTCTGCCTCGGCAGAAAATGTTTTTGGCTGTTTCTTCCAATACTCAAAACTCAACAGGTAGATATATTGTGCATAAAGATCTTAAATTCACTTCATGCATTCCTAAGTGGTGCCTCAAAGCTCCCTGGTTCTCCCATAGAGTATATGCATTTTGACCTTTGAGCCATATATGGAAGATTGTTCTCATACGCTGATTCTGCAATTGTTGAAATGGTGCAGGTCATAATGCAGCCCATCAGATTTATTGATTTTTGCCCCTACAATGATTATTTTAACTTAGGCTTCACTTTGAAGCTGACGCCACAACTATGGTGATTGTGCCCCTGATATTTCAGGGCACCCTGCTCCTTCACAACATGTATCCAGATACCAAGGGACATTACTATGGTGTTTAAGTTTGCTGGGTTGCCCACCCACCTTCCCCCCACTGGTCCACCAGAAGCTAATGTAAAGTTTGGCAGCCTATAGGTTCAGTAATATCCATCAATTTTTGGTCCCAAATTGGGCCACACTTTTCACTGGGATCCTGGAGTTTGACACAATACATCTTGATTTTCATAGAATCTTTGTTGATTTCTCCTCACGCCATCATTCTTCCTGCCCCTCAACCATCCATTCTGGCCCATGTTGAGAACAACGGACTATCTGGTTATCCTGTTTCATGTTAAATCACGTAAAGTGCAATTTTTTCTTTCCAGATTTTGACAGCTCCTTGCCCACACACCACTTGCATCCAAGTTAATGCTGTCCCTTTGACGTTCTTTGTCTAGGGTACAATCATACACTTCAAAAAGCCTGCTTCTGCTGCACCTGCAGCACCCAATCATGTCCCTTATTAGCCTAGTGCCACAAAATCTCCCACTACTCACAAAATTGGCTTATACAACATTTCAGTCCCATTCATTCACCAATTTGCCTATCAAACCTCAGTCATATGCTGATTCCCTGATCCAGTTCAATAAGAACTTTTGGGGCTCATTGGATGATATTAATGATTTAGGTAATCTTATTGACCCATCCACACTCACAATGAGATATTTATCAATTTCAAATGTGATACTAAGTTCTTTCTTCGTTTATATGCTCCCAGCCAGAAAGTGATTCGTTCTAAAGTAACTACCAGATTGCTGTTATAGCATGCGCCACGCCAGTATGTTGTCCCCTCTGCAAAGCTATCTCCAGATCAATAACGATGCTTGAGGGAGGTATCCTTTCTCCCATTATCTCCCCCAACCATTGATCCACAAATCAAGTTTGCCATTGACAGATTTTACAAAACCGCTAATGACGCCATCCATAACGTGGCAGTGGTAGCATGGAATCTTCATTCCAAGATTACCCGCATTAATATTGCCACAATTAGCAAGCTTCCAATACCAGCATATAAGCAGAAAAAGATTTTCTTCTTTACATGGCCTCAAAGTATAAAGCCAGAGATTTTTATGAACATCCACTCATAAGCACCCTCAAATTTCATGTGCCAATGCCCCTATTCCTTTTCTCTCCAGCATGAACTATGCCCTTCTCTGGGATAAGAAATCTTCTGCTGAGGATGAACCCTCTGATCCACTCTCCCCTTTTGACATGGTAGTTTAAGCGGTTCTCCTCTGTCCTGCCTGGTTAATTGTGGTTTTATTTTGTTGTATAATATCCACTCTTTTTGCAATTTTTTGTTCATATTGTTTAGTTTTATTTTAATTTGATCTTTGAGCTTTGGTAATGTCCGTCTCTAGGTCAGACTACCATGAATAAATTCAGTAGTATAATGGGTATAATGAGTATGCTAAGTATTATGGTACTTATTTACTGAAAAAAAATTAATAAAGGATAAAAAAGTGCCTTGTGACAATTCTGGAATGCCTTGGAGGCTTAAAATATGGGATGTATAGCAGTACATGTTGACAACCTGAATTTTTGCGCTTGTTTGATTATGGCTTAATAAAAAAAGGAGCAAAATCAATTTATCTTAAGTCAGATCAACAACTTTGACAATATGTCTCCCCCATTGAATTTGCTCATCCTTCATGTTTCCCTTCCTGAGGAGTTTGACTAGAATAATAGGGTCTTAGAGATTTTGCATGAACCCTAATGACGATCATCCTAAAGTATAAGTTTTGATGGAATAGGCGGCAAAGATTAGACGCTATAAAATTACATACAGTCCTTTCCAAAGCGTTGACATCTTTTAATTCTTCTGAACATGTACGTATTACAGTATAATACCTGATCATTTTCTTGAACTTGTGTATGGCTTCTTGATGCAAATCATCCTGGGTTTTTAGTGTGTTCCTTCTAGTTAAGATAGCTTCATAAGATTTGGTTTTTATATTAATTTTTACAATAACTAATCTGTTAAATACTCTTTAGGTCAGGTCCCATCCTCTTTTTCTACAATCTAGTGCAATAAGGGAGGTAATGCAGGTTGCTGATCATATCGCAGTTAAAAAGGTTGAGAGTCCATGGTGCTATGGTAACCAATGTTATAGGTGAATCTTGTTGGACTGACATAAAGGATCCAGTGGGATGGAAAAGCAGCAGCAAACTTTCAGAGAATTTGTTTTAAGATTCCACTGATCTTCTTAACAGTCACATTAGTCTCAAGATAATAGAGGATTTTCTTGATCTCCTCTAATCCCCAGGAGTTTATATAGTTCATAGATTGTCCTAGAAGTGATATTGGTAGCATCGTCCATTAAAATAACTGTGGACATCCATGCCTATGGATGATGTGTTTCATTATGTGCTTAGAAGTGGTGACTGCACTAACATTGCATATAGGTTTAGCCATGGCACACTTAGTCAAGTGGTTGATGGTCACATTGATGTAATGTGATTGAAGTTTCTGACAGGCGATGAACCTTTATCATTAATTGAGATTGTATGACAATGCCAGTTGGGTTTAATTAGATGTTAGATGGTGAGACCTTAAAAGCAGTTGTTTGACATTCTTGAACATACATATAAATGTCCTGAAATCAAATCTTAAGGACTTCCAGTAAAAGCTCTGTTGTAGTTGCCCAGATTTATGATAAGTCCGCCATGCCTAACAAACTGAAGAGCTTGCTAATGATTAATAGTTGTTCAGATGGGGCTAGATAAAAGTATCTTTAACCACCACCTTCAATTTTGTAGATTATAACATTTCAAGTTTCTGTGTTCTTTATAAATTGGACCAAGGAGCGCCTAATGTAGGATAATCAGCATCATACTTATGGGCTTTCTTTTTATATAGTTGGTTTAAATAAGGGGACAATGAGAAACAATAGGTAACCTGGAAAATCTAATGAAATTTTGATGAGAAGATTTCAATAAGTGCACTACTTTGTAGCTGTAAACCTAAAGCTTCAAAGCTCATCTAAATAACTGTCCTTTGGGATTTATAGGGTTTTACAGCCATGACAATAAGGCGAGACTAATAATGACTTGAAACTTAGCCCATGAAGGTAAACGCGTAATTGCTTCAAAGAAAGATGACTAAACATTCATGTTATATTACCAAATAATTTATCTTTCTTGGTGAGGCGGTTGCAAAAGCTACTAGATGTTCCTCTTTGTTATATTCACATTGGGGTAGCACTGCCCCAATGCCGTCAAGGAAGCGTCAGATTTAACAATAGATGTCCAGTTGAAATTAGGGTAATGTACCACTTGCCTTGTTAGAGCTGCCTTTAACTTATTGAAAGCGTCCTCATATTATGTATACCATTGAAACGCCACCCAAATTCTTGTAAATGTATAAAGGGCTCAACTAGCTACCAATTACTTGCATAAACTGACGTCATATCTTACCATTCCAAAAACACCTGAATGTCAGGGGTGGAAGGCGAGTTGGTAGGGCGTACAGCTACCAACCTGAAGGTTGTGGGTTGACTCCCACCCTTCACACATTGATCAGGGAGCCAGCTGAAGGAAGCTATTAGCGGTTAGTAGGTATAATAACACAAAAACCTTACCCATGATGTAACCAGAAAATCTGAGTCCCAATCTGGAGGTGAAAAAACTTTCTATGACATAGTTGACCCTGCTCGGATTTCATGTCAATACTTTCTTTCTCTATTTTGGTATGTCCATCCCCTGGTCATCTTGACTTGAATAAATAAATAAACATGAATGTCCCTATTATTCTCATGATTTTACCTACTATTAATGACATCAAGCTTCTGGGGTTTGGGGCATATCATTTTGTTATCTACAATGTGACCCAAATGATCATTTAAGTCTTGATAAAAAGACACTTGTTGGGTTTATTTTTCAACTGAGCTTGGATATTACTTAAATGCTTCTTCTAAGTGTGATGGATGTTGTGTAAATGATCACGAAAATATGATTATGCTTTTAAAATATATTAAAATGCAGTTCAATTTCATATCACCTAAAATAGTGTCCATGAGTCCCTGAAAGTTGGCGGGCACGTTGCACAGACCTTGAGACATGCGTATTGGCTAATAAACCTTTAGGACGTTATATTTGTGCATTTCTCTTGATCCTCTTAAAGAAGTTCACTTTTTAATAACTAAAGAAATTTTCAAAACATTGAAATACTTGGCTCCTCTAAATTGATCAATGGTGTCATCTCTATACAGTAAGGGGTTTAATCTCTTTTTGTACACTTAACTGATAATAATCAATCATTACTTTATGGTTGGAGCCATCCTTTTTCCTTGACAATAAGTACAGGATTGACTCACAGACTGTAAGATGACACAATCATTTATTGCAGTATTAATTAATTGAGCTCTTTTTGTTCATCTTCATCATTATCTCTTAACTACACCATATAGGCCGCTATAGTAAAGGTTAGGCATCCCTGGTGTCAATGTGGTATAATATCCTTTTGAGTGCACCATAGACTATAGTTTTTTTTTTAGTACTAGATGGTCCCATAGACTATAGTTTCTGGTTACAATTATCTTAACGTATTACTGTAAAAAGACAAGACTTGATCATTTTGTTCCTCTGACAAACTTTTGAATTGATCCTGCAAAATAAGTGCACATTCATCTAAGGTGGCATTTGGCAGGCAACTCAGAAGTTCTCTAAATCCTTTGATAGATAAAATCATCTTCTCTGGGTATTATATGATAAAGGTGACTTTTTGTCCTTTCTTCACGTTTACCTACTAAGCAGTTAAGCTATCCAGGAAAATGCAGATCTTGTGTTAGGTAATACCAAAATAAGAGCCATGTGAGGCTTAATGTGTAATTAATCCCATGGAGAGTAAATCTCCTAAATCCCATTTATAAGATCACAGAGACAGTTCTGTGGTTACAACCCGCTATTCTCTAGGAAATCTCACAACTTGTGGATTTATGTAAAGTAAAACCTTGACTTTTGGAGATGGTGGATGAAGGGGCCCAATTTATGACATCCAACTTGCTGGTAGAAAATGTAAAGTACTCCATCAGTGTAAGTTACACTAATAAAATTATTGCGTTTAGTAAGAGGAACTTTTCTTATTGAGAGTAGTTTAAAGGCAATGGCTGACTAAGAATATTGAAGTCGTTTCCCTCATTTTGAGAACTACTTCTATATTTGAGGAACTGTTGCCAATTAGAAACTGTTAGTTGCTACTGGGCAGCACTATGGCAGGTGAGCTGACTTGTAATGAACCAAATCTCATGGAGAAGCACAGTAGGCATATTCACTAATGGCGCTTTCTAAACCAGCCATTCCATATTGTTGACAAAGATCCACGTTGGGAGCAATATTTAATTTTTTGTTAATTGACTTAAGATTATATTAATGGAGCTACGCTATAAACTATTGCATGAATTCAATTCATACTTACAAGTATATCAATATAAGTGAAATCAGAAAGTGTTTTTGAATTTTAGGTTATGTAAAAACAAGAGGAGTATAAACTTGGCTAATCATGGTCTTGATCTTCTTGCTGATGTCCATGAAATGAGTGTTTAATGTTCTAAGTGACATGTTACTTTAACTTCTTCCAAAGGAGTAGATTGTCTGACTTATTTGGCTCCAAACTAAGCACTTTCTGAAAGTTGCATAATTTAAGGCTTGAAAATAATTTCAAGCCTTACTTATTGAGCTCAGCGTTTTGGCTTTAAGCTACTTCCAGTACTTGACAGGGATTAATTTTGTACTTTTCTTTAAATAAAATAGATGACTGGTTAACATTAAAGATATTCTCCTTTATTGTTGATTGCCTTTTCCATGATACTCATTGTCCACTTGCAAAGCAATATAATTTTTATTGGGCTATTTCTTGGGGAATCTAAAAGCATATTGACCTTTAAGCTTACAGTTTAACCAAATCACTTCTTATATTTCTCACCAAAGTTCAGCTTTCCACATTGTGATTAAATAGTCCCTACTGCATTCTTAGTGTTACCTTGACATTGATTAGAGCGCTTGTCGCATAATTTTATGTTGAATGAACCAAAAGTGACTTTACATTGCTTTGAGTACTAATACATTGCTGAGGTGTCTAAGTTCTTAATAATGAAGGCAATGGAGATCAATTCATCTTGCGGTATTCCTTGGTAGCATTTTTAAGAGCAATATTCTTGTCTAATTCAGAAATTAACTTTGCTTGCAATTAAACCTAGGCTTTGTGGTAGAACCAATCTTCAAAATTAATAATGGTCTCATTTTTAGAGCACAATTAGTCGTGAATTTAATCTTATGAGTGGCCATCTTCTTGTGACTACCAGATTCTTGAAACATGGCGCTCTTGACTTCTATAAAGCTCCGGTTGTTTTTGGGAAGGCAAGGCATGATCAGGTCTTAAGTTTTATCATCTAAAAAATTATTATTGTGTAAATTTAAACATAATTCCAGCTCCATGCATGGCCTTTCATAATTGCAGCTAATTTTAAAAAGACTGAAAATCCACTCTGAGTGTCAGTTCCCAGCGTATGACCCAGAATACCAAAGGTTTAGCTTACCTAACGGCTCCAAAATGGTACGTTTTAAGGATTAAGTGAGGGGCAAACGCATTTTTAATGCATACCAAAGGCCTTACAAAAGCCAGAAGGTTGTAATGAGGTAACCCAAGGAGGAGGAGAGGCATGTATGGTGACAGCTACTCCTGGTTCTATTGCTGTTGGTTATTGCATAGTAATAGGTTGGAGGAATACTGGGAATGTATCATACATATTGCTCCAAATTGATGGATTGTAAAAATACTATGGCCGCAGTGTTGAACAACACGTAAGATATATTGGCAATGGTGATTGGCAACATATAATCTACATTATTGATCACCATGTGGTACATTGCTATATAATTGGATCAGATCATTCACTTTATGAATTCTGTGGCATTTTTTAGATGACAGCATGCGTTGCAAGATTAATTTGATGTCATAAAGTATAGTATGGATGGAGAACTGCAAAATTAAAAAGATGAAAGTAGTATAGATTTATCAAAGGGAAAATAAAAAGCAATAAACTGTCAACATAACCTAAGGGAGATGCTGCCTTTATAGTAAGTAAGGGGAAGAATTTTCATGGGAGCTTAGGAATTAGCTTGTGCTTGAGCTTCTGTAGTACCCATCAATTGGTAGTTCAGATAGAAAGTAGTACATTTTAACTACTTTTAGGTTTGGATCATGTCTTTAAATTCTGATAACACATGGTGTGGATCAGAGGGTGGAAAAAAATTGCTACTACAAATTTTGGATGGATTAGTTTGGACTGGTGAGTCATTGCCACCAAGTTCACAAGAACAAGTTCTTACTAATAAATTAAACAAACAAACTTGGATGCAGGTTTAGTGATCCTTGAGTTCAATCCATGGTCCATACCTCTATCAAAACCCTGATTTGACCTATCAGGATATTAGGGATTATATGTTTTATGAGTGAGGTTGGGCAAATTCTAGAATATTAAGAATGACTAAGCAATGGTTGAGTGATCCCTATAGTCCTGCAGAAGGCCCCTAGATAAAACACCTCCCTGAACACTCCTTCACTTATTATCAACAAAGTAGAAGAGAGGTAGGGGCAAAGAGTTAGGTCCTTGTGTGCCAATTCAGTGACCCACCGCTCATCTACCACATGAGCGAGGTCACTGAATTGTCAAAAAGCTCCACTGGGGGGTTAAAGGCTTTCTTACGCCTGTGAGGATATTTCTTACAATTTATATGAGAAGCTTGTCATCTGGACTTAGATGCAAATCATAAATACCTTAGAAATATTTTTTACATTTATGTTTTGATAAAATGTTAGTAAGTTAATGGTATTTTAATTACTTAACAGGTTGGAATAACATTCTAAGGGCAGCGTCAAAAAGTACTCTGTGAAACCCATAAATATGACTATGATTACTAGGTTTAACATTGTATCTTGATCCTGATCTGGATTCCAGAGGAAGGAGGCAAAGCTAATATAGAAGCTGGAATGTGTCGTTGGAGTTGTCTGATTAGAACAAATATAGTCCCTACCTCTAATGATTCATCCTTGAAAAATTTAGGTCTCACCTGCGCTGGAACTCAAGGGTCACACTGACAGCATTTTTTGTGCAATCCAGTTTTGTTACACCATTCCAATCTCAATCTTTGCTCTTTGTCTTTTTATAACTGAGGTTTAGAAATATCTTTATGAGGAAAGTTCAGCCCTTAATTGGCATATTGAGGTTCTGAGTTCTGAATTTTATAGACTTATGATCCTTGTTAGCAACTTATAGCTATAAAGTAATATAGCAAAAGTCATTATTATTAGTGTTAAGTACATCTTTCATATGATTGTGTAAGTTTTGGAAAGTGTTTTTAAAATGTCTCAATATCCTTCATATGGAGACTTGTTGACAATAAAGTTTTAATTCTTTTCATAAGTTTTTGATAGCTTTGACAGTGATATCAATGTGTTGCACCGCAATTTGCATCTCTTGTTGGGTGTAATAGATGTTCTTTTTCAAATTCAGCTTGGTGTCACTCAGCTCATGTAAAAGTGATAGCATTTCATGCCTCCAATATGAACTAGTTTACTCTTTAGTCCACTCAGGGGTAACACCTTTCTCATTCATGACTTGTTAGCTGATCTTAACCAAATTTTGGTTCAGCTGATTATAAAGTTCGTCTAGTCAATGTAAATTTGTTGGCTATTTGACAGTTGAAGTACACTGCTTGTTATATTCCCTGGAAACTGTTCTTTAGTTGGCATATATGGACCGCAGGGAATCTATATTTTGATCTTTACTTGATACTTCCATGTTCAATGCATGGCGTCAGACATTAGTCATCTGATAGTTGCACACAGATGTTTCAATGTATCCTGTAATATAATTTTTTAAGGTGCTTGGCGTTTCTGATGAAGGATAATAGAAGACTATGATTCATTTTTTGATATTGCTCATAATACTGGTGCAACTATTCTTGGTTATGTTGACAAAGAAATGAAGAGGATGTAAGTTTGTTCTTGTGAAAAAGATTTAAAATCCGCACAAGAGCATATGTTCCTTTTGCCAGATCTTTTTTCTTGTGAAGGATAAGGAATCTAACTCTTTAAACTGAGGTGTGTAATTCCATCCTACTTTGTCTTTTGCTAATTGAGTGAATGTGAAAGTTGACATATAACACAATTGTCTAGTTATTTCTAGATTTCTCCTCTTTTTTGATTCTCATATCGGACAAAAATGATTATTGGATTCAGATGAGCAAATGTGGAGTCCCACTGTACAGAGCACCACAATATAGTGCGCGGAAAATAAACACTACTGCACAGTTTATAGTTCCTCCTTTTCTTCTTTGATCTTCCCTGATGCATGCCCTTTGTCCCTTGACAAGGTTGATCCACAAAATACTAAATATAGAAATATATATGATAATTAATTCCTATAATTCCCAGTAAAGTATATTTCTACTCTAGAAATAACTTCTTAAATGCTAGTTCAGGTTGAGCAAAAGGTGATTCTTTATTAAGATAGCAATTGGAGACTATATATTAAAATATCAAGAGAGTGTCTGTAACTCTCTCGTTCTCTAAGAGGTGATGGGGAATGCTCAACCCACAACCAGTGGACAACCTGCTAAGAACAGAGGAAAAAGGGCACAGTGAAGGGTGCCTGTACCCAGATGACTCAAGGCGAGAGTATACAAAATTTTTAAATCACCAAGTAGACTAAAAATTCGAGGACTTAAATAGAAGTCAGGTAGTAGTTCTTTACAAAGTGCAGATCATAGTCTGGGTTTTTAGGTGTTTTAATATGAGGGGTCCAGACTCCCCCAAAGATGGAATACAATCTTTATATAAGTCAGACATAATAAACTGACCTATAATTTTTGAGACCTCCTCAAGGAGGTTTACAATGAGGTCAAACTAAAGGTTCATCTGATAAGAAACAAGCGTTTTTTTGTTAAAACATGTTGAACATTAAAAATGTTAGTTTTAAGGACGCTACTATAGCAGAATTAGGTAAGGGACCATTTTCATCTGTTAAGGCAATGCAACTATTCTAACTAATAATTGTAACCTACTGTCAGATGTAGTACTATAGCTCAATTAAGCTTGCACTCATGTGAATGACAGAAGCTAAATTTTCCATATTTGGCAATTTTATAATTTAAACGTGACTGAAGCACAATTATTCAATCAAGCGTAACAACCCGTCATAATTAACAAAGTAGCTGGTGCAATTCAGCGCTGTGAATGTAACGCTCATCCGCCCTTTGCTTGCACCCCTAGAACCAATTTTACATATTTTGCCCTTACCTGATATTGTTCTAGGGTGTGCTTCAGGTCAGGCAGGCCAAACTTGGTACTCTTAGCCTTAATCTGCTCAGCCTAATTGCTAGAATCTGTCTTTACAATCATGTCACTAATTATGACATTACCCTCCGGAATTTAAAGCGCCACCTCTCCTTCAGAGGCGTCAGCCAGGGAAAAGTGCTTGTGAGCGGAATCCAGCTTCATGGCGGCAACAACTGGTTTAGCCTTGGTCCCTGCTGCCTCCAGAAAGTGCATGTGGAATGCATCAATGAGATTTTGTGCATGGATGAAATTGCGTTCTGGAAACCAGCTATTCTCTGCGGCTTTAAACCCTTTCCAGGACACCAGGTACTCAAATTTTCTACTACATGATGAGAGGCTACAACCTCCTCGGTTTCTCACTCTTAAAACCATCCATGAGATATGCCTCTAGGGTCTCTTTTGGGGACCCTCAAACAAGGATATCTTGCTTCCATGAAACATAACAAAAATATAAAATGATAGGGGGAGATCC
Organism: Massospora cicadina; assembly: GCA_022478985.1. Taxonomy (NCBI): domain Eukaryota; kingdom Fungi; phylum Entomophthoromycota; class Entomophthoromycetes; order Entomophthorales; family Entomophthoraceae; genus Massospora; species Massospora cicadina. The sequence goes on from JAKSZP010003984.1 coordinate 190,667, forward strand.
AATTGGTAAGAGGCATGACCCACCTTTCTGAAAATGCAGTAAGGTCATATCCTCTTTGGCCCTAGTCTTTTGCATTGCTGATTAAGTGGAATATTCCTGGCATCAATCATCACAAGATCACCCTACTTATATACTAGACCCACCCCTCTCTTACCACCTTTTTCCTTATATATCTTCATGACGGCATGCAAATTGTGTTGACCTCTTGATGTACTTTTTTGAAAAGCCGGGCAAGGTCCACACATCTTCCGTTTTGGACAAAGCGTTGTGTTCCATATCAAAAGAGGGGTTGGTCCCATAGCTGGCGAAGAAGAGAGAGCACCTAATTGAGGCATGCTGAGCGTTGTTATAACTAAATTGGGAAAAGGGAAGATGAGAAGACCATTAGGAATGGTTAGCTTCAGTTTAACACCGTAAGAACTTTTAAAAGGCACTGTTTCACTCATTCTGTCTGTCCAACTGATTGGGGAGGTGGGTATTAGAACAGCAAGGACAAATCTGAAGATTTTTGCATAACTCTTCCCAAAATATTGACGGTAACTGAGGTTCATAATCCCTGATGATCTCTGTGGAACCTATGTATGTAAAACACATGAGAACCAAATAACCTGGTCATATGAGCCGCTGTTACTGTGTTATTACATGTAATGAAATGGCAAACTTAGTAAACCGGTCCGCCACTACACAATAGCGTCATACCCATCAGAGAGAGAGGTAATTTAACAATTTTATCAACTGAGAGGGAATCCCTGGGTCCCACTGATTTTTGGACTTTTACCAAAAACCCTGCAAGGGCCTAACGTTTTAGTTCATCCTGTTGGAGACCAGTAACTCCTTTTAATACCTTGCAACCTGTGCAGAAAATACCTTCCAGTTATAAGTAAATTGGACAAGCTTCAGGGTTTTAGCTTTTCCGGTGTCTTCTACAGTTATACTTTCATGGCGTTCATTGATGATCTCCGGGTAAAGTATTCAATCAGGAACACATAAGCGTCATTAGAACTATGCGATATTACCCTTTGCATGTTAACCCCTAGTTATACCTCCTGATTTAACTTGCATTTGGCGAAAGATAAGAGTATACTGCTTATAAGGACTGTTAATGACATGCTTGGTGAACATACTGTACTCCTCTAAATTTTCCAGAGATGCAAGAACAGGAGATCATGCCACTGTGGAGGATTGCTTAGATTCAATATTACATGGAGTAATCACCTGGGTGGTGTTGTGCAACCTTATCTCCTTGGGAACAGTAGCTAAAGCAGGGTTTTGACTCAGAGCATCAACTGAACCATTTTCCTTTCCTCTTATGAGCTCATAAGAGAGCCCAAATTAAGTAAGAGTCTTTTGCTAACAAATTTGCTGCGGTGTCAATACATGAGGGTTCTAGTAGTATAATAAGGAGCGATGATCAGTATGAACATGAATTGGTTGGTAAGCAACATGTAGATGATGGTGCCAATAAGGTCAGTGCTTTCACTGCCGCCAATAGTTTGTCATAAAAAGTGTAATTCAGCTCAGGTAAGAACATTTTCTGGGAAAAATATCCCACATAATGTTCAACTTCAACATTTCCCACTTGTAACAGAGCAGCAGTAATAGCTTAATTAGAATCTTCTTTCATCTATATAGACATCATATCAGGGTACATTAATGAATAACTGACATGGAGAGAAAGGTGAAATTCACATCTTAAAGGCATCCTTTAATGCATAGGAACACTGAAAATTTTTGCACCTCTGGCCTTATACAAAGGCGCCGACACCTATGTAAGACTTGGCGTGAAATTATTAAGAAAATTGCAAGAACTTAAAAAGCTTCTGAATTCTTTAACTGAGGTTGGTGTAACCAATCACCAATTTTCTTTCTTCTTGTCTATAGTGATCATGTAATTTTTGTCAAAAAGCGAAGTTGCCAATGAAAACGACCTGAGACTTAAAAACTCACACTTACTAAATTTCTGCATCAGGTTCGCCGCCCTCAAATGCTCACCACTTTCTGCAGGTGGATCTCATGGGACAATTAATCAGGGTACAACCTAGAATGTCGTCCTTGTAGGCTATAGCACATACGCCTAACAACACTTCCAAGGCTGCATCAGTTTAACGTTAGAAAATTGCAGACGCATTCTTGAGCCCAAAAGGCATGATCCAGAATTGTAAAAAAAAACCCTTCCTGGTACGTAATTCAGTGAGACATTCCTGCCCTTTTTGATGCGGACCTGATTAAAGGTGTTCAAAAATTCGTTTTGGAGAAGACTTTGGATTTCTCCATATAGTGAGAAATAAGTGCCTCCACTATATTAGAATACAGATCAGTTATGGTGACATTATTCAGATTACCATAATCTACACAAGTCTTAGAGTCTATATGCTTTTTCCACAACAATAAGTGGAGAGCATACCAGAGAGGTACACTAAAGTATGGCTCCCTTTAATAGCTGCTCTCTAACCAAACCTAAAGCTGTATTTTCTTGTAAAGTTAAAGGGTAGATCAGGGTTGAAATTCAAACTAGGTCAACTGTGAGTTTAGAATCACAATCAGCTCATAAGGTACTAGTAAGGCATTTTCAGAAGCCGTATGAAATGAAGATTCCAACCCTTCCAAACAGGAAGATAAGGGCACTCCTGAAATGGGCTTCAGCAGAGGTACAAGGCTGAGTTTGTGTATATTTGGCCATTGGGGAAAATTTCCCTGAGTGTTGACTTCAGATAGGGGGATTACTAATTTCTGCGCGCTCCTCAAGGTTAACATCAAAGTTGGGCTTTCAAGTTAGGCTCAGATATCAAATTGCTGCCATTATTTCACTTCTAAGATAATTGAGTACAGGAGATTTTTGACAGCCAAGTAGGGTCAGCCAAGTGGTTTTTTGCAACTAGATAATTAACCAACCCATGAGCTTTTAGTGTGGGAATACCCTTAGAGCCCCTGCCCTAACAATACCACCAGGAAATTAATTTAAATTAAGGTAGTAAGCCAAGCCTTAGTCAATAATGTTTCAGAGGCTCCAGTATCCACCAGAATAATAGTTCTGAATTCCTTAAAGGGTAGGATAGAGTCAGAAAGAAAAAAAATAAACGGAATAGCTGTATTGGTAACAGATAAAGAGTCTCTCTTTTTGTTCTAATCAAATTTTGAGCAAATTTAAATTTAATAAAAAAATTTTTAATTTCAACCGCCTTTCACCATTACTAACCCTAGACAATGTCAACTAGATTGATACCTGCTGCCCCTGCGTGGGGTGGCATTGCGCCACCTCCTGGCATTTATCAGCCTCCGCCAAAACGCCCACAGGCTGGCCCAGTTGGCCCACATTTAATTCAGGTCGCTACGTCCCATCTTGGGACAAAGCCCACCACCTTGATGGCTCCCAGGTGATGCTCAGAAGCCCCCTAATGCTCCCTCAGAGCAACCAGCATTTCAGCTTTGGGTCAAGTATGGGAACTTATTACCCTACTGAGCGTGGCCATCACTAAGATGTCCAAGGCGGTTCACATATCCGCCAGATTCATTGATTTCCGCCACTTTAAGGTTTAATTTAATCCTGACTTCTCATCTGTAGCCCAAGTTATAGTGGCAGCAAAGATGCCTTTGATTTATAAAACTCTCCAATTCCAACCATCCGAACTCACTTGCTAGATGAGGCCACACTGGTAATCCAGTTTTCTGGTTTGACTTACCACCTCTCCCCCTAACTCCTCTGTGTTATAAGCTCTCAGAGGGTTTGGCTGCCTACAGCACCAATTCCATGCTGCAGTTTGTGGTGTCAAATGGCACCAATAGTCTTGCTAGGTCTTGCGTCTTGTGATGATCTGCCCTTCTGGCATGACATCCACCTCGCAATAGCTCACTGTGCTTTGATTAGATCCACCTCTGAGGATCCCTTCTGGGAAAAGGTCAAAAACAGCCATGCCATTTGCCCCATGTATTTTACTCTTGACCATTCAAAGCACAAGTGCCCAGTTCTTTCTGCCAAAGCGCCACAGATTCTCCTCTCTCTGGTGTAAGCCCCGCTTCTGATCTTACTAAATTTTTGCTTAGGGATTGGTCCCCCTACCCACCTTTGACTGCCGCGTGTGCTGCTCCCACTGCTCCACCTAACCAATGTTTGACAGCCTGACCCATTCCTGAGCAGATTACAGCTCATGCGCTGGCGGAATCGCCATGTTCCACAGTGTGCAACCAATCAGCATCTGCCACCCAACCAACTTCTATTTCTGGTCCAGCGCTGGGAATAGAGAATCCTTTTGATGCCCTTAATATAATGATGATGCTGAATGTGCCTACAGAATTAAAACCTGACTTTGACTGGTCAGAATTATCAAAACCCCTGGTTTAACTCCCCACCACCGTTTACATCCATGAGACAGTTTCCAAATTTATAAAAGTAACTTATCAAAAGGCTGTCAAAGCAGCCTTTGCTGCCACTAACTCCCTCCTACACCATGCCCTCCATATGGCAATTGTGCCACTTTGCAAGAATTATCCAGTTCCAAATTTCCCAAGTAATTTCCCTGAAGATACAAAATTTGATATTGAAGAGCTTGCGGTTGAAGCTAACTGCACATGTCAATGTGGCGTGATCTTCACTTTATGACCCCAACTAACTCAAATCTGCCAACGCATTCAATCATTCACTTGTGTGCCTGAACTTATAACCTTTGCCAAATACCAACTTGCTCAATACATCAAGGCAATGCGCACTGCTGAAATCATTGATGAGGAACCCTTAAATCTTTCTCCTTTTTCCCAAGCTGCAGAAGCTCCAACCCTCCTTTTTTCTGCCTTTGCCCACCACCTGAAGTCAACGCCAGACAAAAATCCCCCGCCCCCTCTTCCCCTTTTAATATGGAATCTTAGATGTAACGTCACAGTACCATGCTAGGAATTTTTTATTCTATTTAATAATCCTTTTGTTTGGCAAAACACAAATAAAGATGCATGATTGACCCACCCACTTGGGTTGGGCACCACTAGTACTATTAAAAGATAACAGATAAAGACAACAGTAACACAGTAAGATCTACATCAGGCATTATCATGCCATCAGGATAGGGTTAATCATCAAATAATGACAAAGGATAATTTGACACCCATACCACTTAGGGCGCATACCTCACAGTATTCTATGCGGTAGCATACTTACCAGCATATCACAATAACAACCTTTCATATTCTTTAGTTTGGCTAATAATTCTGGCGGTCAAGAGCGGTCCCTAAGGTGTGATGTGATAGATGAAAATTGGTTCCAAGCAAGGACATAAAAAAGCTTATGCCCAGCTCATTTGTATCTAATAGATTATCAATAAGAACAGCGTTTTTAGGCTTCAACAGCAAAAACATTATCTGATAACTAATTGGACATTGCTATCCATCACCATCACATTTAGGCCCCAAAATAATTTTTCATCTATCTCTGTGGAAAGGAGTTTCAAAGTGAAGAACATATCTAAAGTTTTTAGTATTAGACTCATGGCTAGACTTGTGCAATTACATAAATTCTCCAAAACTAAAAGTGGCACAGTGGGAGGCACAGAAATAATGAAAAATAATCAACGTTTTTTAGAAGCTATATGTATTGGGGTCTCCGTGGGTGAAACAAGTGGTAACAAACAAACTTAAACATTAAATGAAGAATCAAATTATACCTCATATGACACTTGAGTTCCCCAAACTGAAGTATGGAAGGATAAGATTCCACTCATTATTTAAAAAAGCGCTTGAGTTTTCAGGTTTGGTATTTATAAAGGTCTCCATGGGTAAAACAATAATGTCTACATTACCTGTTCATTTTCTGGTTAATGAAGGGGAAAATCCCAAAGAGCTTCAATAAGATGAATTAAGTTGGTAGGGTAGCCTACCACACCGTAGCATTCCTTGCAGAAGTGTCCAAAGTTGGACAAAAAATTACTTTTAACTAAGTCAGACAGAGGTAGGGACTTAGCCCAATTTCAGAATTCATTTAAATAACTCCAAGGTGCATCCCGCCTGATGCAGAGCAAAGAACTCTTAGGAGGTTTGGAAGGAAAACACGTCAGGTTGACTTGCTTCCAGAAGCCATTACAAACCCACCAAGAAATTTCCATAAAAGTGTCTAAGCTTGGAACATCTTAAAGACCCAATTATATGAACTGAGGGGCAGTTGATACACCAGATCAATGCTGTAAGTGGACGAAAAAGAGCTATATAACTTTTTATTAGAAGTTTTTGAAGCAATGGAAGCTAGCGCCTTTTGAATTTCATTATTAACTTCTGGGTTAGGTCTTTATATAATAACAATAGGATCCCAAAGGGTCCAAAACTACCAGATATAAGAAGGAAGGATAGTGACTTCCAAGTTGGTTGTAGCAAGAATATTTTCTGAGCCGTACTAAAATTTAAACCAAATAAAACCGCTGTGGTGAGCGGCATAGAGACCCTGGCAAATGGCCAAAGCACCCAGTTTATGCACTGGTAGAGTCCTACTCGATTTTTATCATAAATTTATAATAAAAGATATATTGAATATTGTCAAGAGAGTGTCTATAACTCTCTTGTTCCCTGAGAGGTTGTTTGGAATTCATAATTACATAACCAGGGAAGAATTAATGAAGACAAAGGAAAAAAGGCACAGCAAAGGGTGCTAGTACTTAGATAGTTAAAGGTGAGGGTATACAAATTATATAATTTATCAATATACTAAAAAGTAGAGCACCTATTTAGACACCAGGTAAGAGTCCATCACCAAGTACAGATCTTAGTCTAGGGTTTTAGTTATTTTAAAAATGAATGGATTGTGACTCCTCCAGGGGGAATAGGATCTGAAAATAATTTAGACGGAACAAATTAATCTATATTTATTGAGAACTCCTCAAGGAGGTCTGCAAAAAGGTCAAACCAAGGGTTCATCTGATAGTAAAAAACGGAATTCTTTTATTAAAAGGAGGTGACTAACAAAGAAAGTTAATTTTAATGACACTAATAAAACAGAAATGAGGAGTTGGATGATTTTATATCTGGAAAGGTGCTGCGCCCAATCCAACCAATAGCCATAACTTACCATCAATAATAGTACTATAGATCAGGTATCTTGCACTCAAGTGGTTGACTGAAGTCAAATTTTTGTAGATTTGGCAATATTATAAATCAAAATGGACTTTAAGCCCTATTCTTCAATAAAGCGTAAAAACACATCTTGATCAACAAAGTATCTGGTGCATTTCAGTGCTGTGGATGTAATGCTAATCTTTCATCACGCGCACCCCTAGAACCAACCTGGGCATATTTTGCTCTTACCTAGCTTTGGTTTAGGGTGTGCTTCAGGTCAGGAAGGCCAACCAAAATGGTACCTTTGGCCTTACTCAACTCAGCCTTATTGCTACAATTGTCCCCACAATCATTTCATTAACCATAGAAACCTCCTAGCCACAGAGCAGCAAAATCCTGAATTTAGGAACACAACTAATAGGAACACAATGGGTAAAAAGTTTACATTGAGTACAATGATTACGATTGGTATAGTACTATTTAAAGGAAAAAGATGACTAAAAGATGAAAATCATCTTGTGACAATTCTGTAATGGCTGGGAGGCTCAAAAGATCAGTTGATAATGGTACAAGTTGATGGCTCAAATGTTTGCGTTTGTTTAATTATACCCAAAAAATCAAAGGGAGCAAAGAAATTATTTATACAAAAGTTAAGTCAAAATCTTTGAAAACACCAGGCTCTATATAAAAAGGTGGGTAGCATCAATGTGCCATTAAATTCTCTAGTAATGAATTTATTTTTTATATGAATTCTTTTGGTCTTCTTCATTATTGTTGTTAACTTTGTTTAAAAAACTTTAGTCCTTATTTTTGGTGGCTAGTGTGTGCTTTTTATGATGTTACCAATTTATATAGAATCATTTGTTGCATTATGGTATTTGAATCTAAAGCTGGGCATTGTGAAATTATTGTCAGGGCTCAAATATTGGTCTATGACCATACAGAGGTTGACTGAGGAGCTCCATATGATCACCTGAAACTGGGTGCTTGTCATGGTTAAATGACATAATTGTGGGTACATATTGTAAGGATAAGGCTGGTTGTGATGAGGCCAAGAGGACAAAGTTGGCTGGTCTACCTGACCTGAAGCACACCCTTGACCAACGCTGGGTAAAGGAAAGATATGCCCAAGTTGGTCCTGGATTGTGCATGATGGCCGGATGAGCATTATATCCATGGCATTAAAATTAACAAACTATCTAGAAAATTATTATTAGACTTTGCATTCCGGTTGAGAATGAGGCTTCAAGGCCTATTCAATATATAATATTACTAAATTGGGGGAATTTTATTGCATTCAATCACTTTATGTGGGCTTATTCAAGCTACAGTATGCTAATAGATGGGAAGTTGCATTTATTGGTTCAAATTAGGCGCAGTGCCTTGCCTGATGGAAAATGATACCCTGATTCTTTAAATTATATTTTTCAAGTCCAAACTTCTTTTCTGGTTGTCTCTTTCATTAAATAAAGCTTCTTTTCTATTTACTTAAATTATATTACCATCTGCTGCCATTGCGGGTTACCTACTTGTGGGAATTCCCTAGGGTTTAGAATATGCTATGGAGGTTGTCACCTTATTATATGATTCTACTGTGATTTTTGTAATATCCTATTCGTGAAGATCTAGAGACACTCTCTTGAAAGTGCTTTGTATAATATTAAGGGGTCTCACCCATAGAATTGCTACTGATGGTAGCACTGGTAATGAATAAGTTGAGTAAAATGGCATGTCCAGGATTAAAGTTTCAATCAGTTGCATAAATTATGACCAGAACCTGTTGTCAAAGAACAAACCTTAAAGTGTAAATAATGTTATGAAATAACCAACAAAGATGGCTAGACTCATCGCAATAGTGTCATCATAGATTATCCTGCAGGTGACATGTTTGAAACTTCATGAAAAGGTATTTATCTTGAGCCATCAGTGCTTTTACATAAGCTTAAAATTGTATTGCGGAGTAATGGTCTTACCTTGGGTATAACTTCATCTCTTGGTGATATCATCAGGGGTTAAGTCAAATATGATGTTTAAAGTATCTTTATGGTGTTAGCATTCTAAGTTGGGCATACTTTTGGTATAAATTGGTATATTGTCAGCATATGAAGGATATGCCAATACTATGGCATTGAGATAAGACTCAACAATGTATCAATAAAATAATTGAGAAGTTAACCTAACTTTTTTGTTGCTAAAAGTACTTATAATTGTTATTATACTGATATATCCTCATATTGATTCATTAAGGTTCTCATATAGGTATAGTCTTTAAGCCAGATAAAACAATTTTTGCAGTTATATAGTATAATTACAGAAATTAGCTTAGCATATTTTGCCATTCATCCCAAGTATTAAGATGTCAGTTAGAACTATGTAATTGTCATGCTATGTCAACTAGTAGACTGAGTAATATTCATAGTCTTTATGTATTAGTGACTCTATAGCTACCTCCTAGTATTAAAGGCTTCTAACCATTAATCAACTAGTTTAAAGTTGAATTTTCTGATTCTCATAAATTCAGCCTTACAAAGGCTAGGGTTATACCATTGAGTTTTAAAAAGCCCCAAAGGACTTCTAGTGCAGGCAACTTTGCGCAATGAAGGCCTGGGGTACTACCTCCACCACACTAAGCTGTGCAAATCTAAGCACCATCAAATGTGGGCCTGACCATGATTTGGGTGTATCTCACATTACCCCAAAACTGATATATGCTCACCCTGTTTAAGTACTAGTCAGACCATCTTCTCAGCCAGGACAGGCTATATGCCTCTCATTTCCCTTATGGGAGACAAACCTGATGACCCCCAGTTTAAAGGCCCCTGAGGAAGGAGAAGCCAAACCCTCACCTTTGTCTCCTGCTTTTTTAGCGGTGTTGTTCTCTCCAGCTCCTTTTTGTCCAAAAAACCTTAAAGCCTGTAAGTCCTGGATACAAGCCCCTACACCTGGATAGAGAGCAATACCCCTTCTGAGCAAAAAGGGGCCCAAAGGCCCAAGTGGACCCCCTGTTGCAGTTGAGCAACTTGGTGCACATGGATTTACGAGCGCTGGGTGACCACTCTACCCCCCAATGATAACCCATTACCTCCCCTTCCCCCTCCTCAACCCTGGTAAGTTTGATAGAGAGGGTCTGCAGAGAGCTCATGCAATCCAGAGGCCACGGGCAGGCCCCTGGGACCCCCACTCCCCAGGCAAACTATGTCAAAATTTGGAGGAAATTGCCTTCATCAACCTTGGGGTCCAGTCTGCACATTTCAGCCTGGGGGGCCAGTCTGGACTGACTGGAACCAAAAATTAAATTAGGGCACAATTCAAATCTCAAACTAGTCATTGAATGATTTGTACCAGTTGCCCCAACTCTCTGGGACAGATCCAGGAAGTTCATATCATGCAAATAGCCCATTTAAGAGTTTGGACCAGGCCTCAAACAACTCAGCCCAGCTGGCACAACCCCCTAGAACGAATCTGGGAAAATATAAATCTTACAAGCAGGCTGACTCAGATGTCCAGGGTCTGAATCAGCACCATTGACCTGGCTTGGTCCAAAAGTGGAAAAATCAATAATTTTTTGATTTTTGCCAGGATTTTAAACATCACACTACCCCCCTTCCCACCAGCCAACCAGATCCCATCACCAACCCCCAAATGACCAATCTAGTAACACCTCCCACATGCGATTCTCCCAATAATTAAGGCTAACTCCCTGCCAGGGGCGGTTGTCAGTTTTTTTATCTTTCCTGTGCTTTGTGCTGAATAAACCATGTATACCCCACTCAGCTTGCTGTGGCCTCCATCCGCCTTATTTTCTTAATTAAGAATTTGCTAATTGCTCTGGCGAAGCATGCTGCCACCTAAATCCTTATTCCAATGTTCTCTGACTAGATTATCAAGCTGATCAACCCGGCCATTTGGTGGCGGATTATCAATAACATAAACCAGCTTTTCCCCAACAACAAACCTGCTTCCTCATTTGTTATTGCATATCCATTTAATGCAAACCATCCCATATGTTCCAAGCTGGCTTTTATGATGCCTCTCCCCTGTTGGAGCAGCACCAGGGCACCTCTGCTCCACCACCCGTGGAGGCGGCACCCCTACTTGGCCATCTGCTGATGGTCTAGGCTGACCGTGGGGCCTGAAGCACCCTGTTCATGGGGAGCTCAGCCCAACACTCCTTACATTTTTCATCCCACTTTACTCTCAACCCTGATTGCGTGGCAGACCTTGTGCCGCCTCATGTTAGTACTCAAGCTCACTCATTCAAAACTGAAGGCCAGCAACTGTGAACCCTGGAGGATTTGTTGTCCTCACTGCCTCTCCTGCACTTGGGGGTTGCCCCTTGCAACCATTTGGTCTTCCTTGGGGGCCTTCAGTACAATATTGAACTTTTACTTTCCTCACATTTCTAATGTAACCCCACCCTTTCAAGTTGCTCAGACCGCTGTGCCCATGACATTCTGGTCTCTCCATTGGGTGCTCACGCACCCTGACTAGGAGCCCAGTCAATTTCTTATCAGCTGATCCCATGACATAATGAACTGACCCATTATCTTGGCCTTCTCCGCCCTCCTCGCTGGCAATGGCAAATCGTTGGCCTACCCAATCACTCTGAACGTGGACTCTTTCCACATCCTGGCCTTTTTTTGCTGGTTTGTTGCCTTATTCATCTGGGCTTGCCGATAAGCTTTGATAAACTGGCCCCTACCCACCCAGACCTGGTGACAAGTGTCCCCCTGCTTGACCCCTATTACCCCCTGAAGAGGGTAGAGTGGGTGTACACATCAACCCCCGCCTTCACATTTGAGGAAGGAGGAAGTAAAACTCTTATCTCAGGAAAAAACCAGCTCAGCATCTCCTGTGCAATCTCTTCTTATGATGGGTCAAACTCTCTCATCTGCTGCCCTTTCTCTTGCTCTATCTAATAAAGAAGATCAAGCATACTTCCTATTCCCGGTTTCCTTCACCTCAGAGACAGGTGAGATCGCTGTACAAGCGTACCTTGATATGGAAGCGGTGGGTAACTTTAAGATCTCAGTGTGGCACGCTCCCTGGACCTGGTGATGGAGGAAGCTTCATTTATCCTGGGCGCTTCATAAGAGCCTATGAAGTCCTACCGCATCTGACACCCCTTACACCTTTCCCTTCATGATTTTGTTTTGTTACCATTTCTCGGCAAAACAGAATTTTCTCTATCCTGTTATTCTGAGGGTGGGCTGGTGGTGCTGCCAGCAGGCCGTATCAACCTTATGAGTAACTCCTTGTTATTCATGAACCTTAAGCTGAGTGGAGAGTTTCCCCTGCTAGAAACTCTTCCCCTGGGCACCACTCTTGGCTCACTATCCCCTCCCAACCCTACTCTGGTAAACCACCTACAGACTTCCCTTCCTTCCTAGCCCCTTTATAAGGCTATATGTTGTGAAATTAACTATGGGCTCCACTAGTGTGCCAGGCCAACCAGTATGAAGACTAGTTGACCCTTCACCATTTCGCCTTCATAAAAGTACCAACCCCTTATGAGTCTGCGTCCAACCCACCACCACAGCAGACCAATAACTTAATCTTAGACCTAGGGTTTGTGGTGTGCCCAGAGAGTCCTGCCCCCATCCTGGGCAGCCATGGCACTCCCCCACTGCCCCACCATCATAACCCTTTTCCAACCCATCTGGACATGCCCTGGTGATTCCTTCCCCATCTTGGGTGACCAAGGCACTCTCACGCTGCACCCCGCAGGGTTGCCGGCCAGTTGGCAACGTTTTTGGTGGCCGGTTGGCCAGGTTCCCACCTTTTCCTCCTTAGGGGTGTTATTGGAGCTGTCAGCGTCAGCCACTCAAAGTGCGTCACCTTGTGCCAACGTCAGGGATCTCTAGTCCCATTTCCTTCTATTCTAGCTGTCTAACCTATCAACAATTAAAAGTAAATGGCGAAATAGAGATCTATATTTGGAGGGAATAATGACTACTTATACAATAGTCTATTTCACCTATTAAACCCCTTGGACATCCAAGCCAGCACTATATAAAATCCTCAGTCATTCATGGTAACGATTTTCTCCCAATCCACTCACCAGTTCACTAAAGATTAAATTAGGTCGATCCATCCTCAGCATGAGTTGCCAATTAATCGTATATAAATTCATTAATTAATACAACTTTGGGCATCCTTGGCATGAGTTGCCGGTGCTCTGAGTTAGCAGCAGAACCATATTTTGACGCTTGACAACATATTCATCAGCTTTCCGCTGGAAAATTCCCACAATCAACCTTCAAATGGTCAATCAGTGGCGAATGCAGATTCTGCCAAACCTAAATCAAATTAATATTTATAACATTAAATAATATAGAACTAGGCAATTAGCTGGCAATCACGACCAACTAACTGGAACCCCTAGTTCTGATATTATTAGAAAGATTACCTGGTTAATTTCCCAAAATTTCACCCCACTTAACCTTATGGTATTCTTCAGCGCAAACCACCCTAATATTGGGCCAATAACCCCAGCGCCCCTTGAAGGAGCGCCAGGTCCACCCAGTGGCTCTCGCCACTTCCTAACCTGTCCTCCAACTACTTGGGCAACCCACTAGTCAAACCCCTGTAGTGAGAACCACTGTCACTAAATTGACTGTGGGCTCTGCTAGTGTGCCAGGCCAACCTGTATCAAGATTGGTTGACCCTTCACCATTTTGCCTTCATAAGCATATCAACCCCTTAGGAATCTGTGTCCAACCCACCACCACAGCAGACCAATAACTTCACTTAACCCAGGGTTTATGGTGTGCCCCATCAAGTCATGCCCTCATCCTGGGCGGCCAAGGCACTACTGCGCTGCCCCATCATCCTAAAACTTTGCCAACCCATCTGGGCATGTCCCAGTGAGTCCTGTCCCCTCCTGGGACCCCTCCTGGGAGGCCAAGGCACTCCCACGCTGCACCCCGCAGGGTTGACGGCGAGATGGCAACGTCATTGGTGGCCAGTTGTCCAGGTCCCCACCTGTTTTTCCTAGGGTATGGTATTGGTGCTGGCAGCATCAGCCCCTCCAGGCGTGTCACCTCGCGCTAACGTCAGGATCTCTAATCTCATTTCCTTCTAATCTAGCTGACTAATCTACTAACAATCAAAAGTAAATGGGTGAGAGAGAGATCTCTATTTGGAGAAAATAATGAATTTTTATATGATGGGCTACTTCGCCTATGAAACTCCTCAGCCATCCAAGCTGGCACTTCTATAAATCCTCAGTCATTCATGATAACAATCACCTCCCAATATGCCCATTAGTTCACCAAAAATTAAATTAGGTCGAAACATCCTTGGCACAAGTCACTGATCAATTGTATATAAATTTATTAAATAAATACAATTTTGAGCATCCTTGGGATGAGTTTCAGGTGCTCTGAATTAGCAGCAGAACCATATTTTGAAGCTTGACAACAGATTCATCAGCTTTCTAATGGAAAATTCCCAAAATCAACCTTCAAATGGTCAATCAGCGGAGAATGCATATTCCGCCAAAAATAAATCAAATTAATAATTATAACATTAAAAAATATTGAACTAGGCGATTAGTCATCAATCACACTCAACTAACTGACACCCCTAGTTCTAATATTATCATAACAATCCATCTTGTTAATTTCCCAACACTATCTTTGATATGTTGCTGAGATCTAAGCTTCCCATACACTCCGAGTATGATTTATCATTTCAGCTGAAAATCTACTTAGTCAAGTTCAACTGCCCCCTCTACCTTTAAACTGAGGAAGAAAACAAGGCTTTGGGGATTTGGCTAAACAAGATTTTAGAGAAGGGGTGGCTTACTAAGAAAACTTCTTCCGTCGCCTTACCCATAGTTTTTGCTAGGAAATAAGATGGCTCCCTGCGTCCTTGTGTTGACTATGGCCACCTCAACAACATTACCATCCCTAATTCATACCCCCTACCCTTGGAGAAAACCATTGCTCAGGCTATCACTAAGTCCCACGTCTTCTCAAAGTTGAACTTAATGAATGCTTTAATCAAGTGAGGGTGGCAAGGGGGCAGTAGTGGCTTACAGCTATCTGCACCCGCCAAGGCCTCTTCCAGTTCAGGGTGATGCCCTTTGGACTAATGAATGCCCCGGCCGTCTTCCAGTGCCTCATCAATGATGTGCTGAGTCTTGCGCTTCTCATGTGCCGTTTCCTACATTGACAATATTCTGATCCATTACCCCACCTTGTAACAACATGCTAAGGACCTAGAAGCAGTAGTGGCAGCCCTCCACAAGGCGGGGCTCTTTTTGAAAGCTTCCAAGTGTAAATTCTTCAGAGACTACGTAACCTTCTTAGTCAACATTATCTTTTAGGATGGCTATGCTGTCCCCCTGCAAGCTTGAGGCTATCCAGTCATGTCCCACCCAATTATGTAAAAGCAACTTTGCAGCTTCCTTGGCACTGTAACCTTCTTGAAAAAATTCTCCCAGCCCTTGCCCAACTAGCGGCATCTATCCCCCTCACAGGGAAGAATGTTCCATTCAAGTGGTCCCCTGAATACCAGCAGGCCTTTGAGATAAACAAGGAGGGTTTCCTCACGGCTAAAGTCCTGCGTCATGCTGCCACCTCTCATCCTTTATAGTAGATTGCAATGGCTCTACTTTGGCAGTGGGCGCTGCGCTGCTACAAGAGCATAAAAGAGTTTATTGGAATTTTGTGATAAATTATGATAAACAACCGCTATGAAGGCTACAGAATTATTAGTTCTATGGGTTTAGCAAAGATTAAATCAATTGCAACGAAGTTATTAGTTCTATTGCTATAGATGATGCCAATTGGATATACAGAATCCTGTATGAAAATAGACCAAAATTAAACTACGCGAGACGTGAATTGAGGTACTTTATTAGTTTAAAACCAGAGATATTTATAGGGAAAATTTTGTAGATTTTTGTGAGTATTTCCGTGATTTGCCCAAGGTAAGATCTTTCCTAAGAGAGGACTGGTATTGTTGATTATCATTATTATTAAAAGATTTGTGATGATCAGATCTAATAGAGCTCTTGTTAGATGTGATCGACATTCTTAGCAAGGGCTTAGCCCCTTCAAAATGATTGGTCATTTCAGATTGCTTGGTCATCTCGGATTTCTGAGCTTCTTTGGATTGGTTAGACTTACCCATAGTAGAAGGTTGATAACTCTGAAGGGTCTTTCTTTAGTCAAATTGAAAATTGGAAATACTCGTCTTGGATTTTCATTTTCATTAGACTGCTATATCAAATCTAGATCTCGAGTAATTTTGGTCTCTTAGTTGTATCTCCAACAAAATCCCCCCTCAAGATCTTACTTAGGTGGCATTTATTTGCGAAGAAACCTACTGTGCACTCTATTGATAACAGTACCAGTATCAATAGCGTAAATGGAGTATTTCATACCCCAACAACAAATAATATGATAAGGACCAGCCTGTGACAGTTGAGGTCTATCCTCAGCATCACATTGCCCTGATATTTGGTAAGACAGGGCAGGCTGTGTCTGGATGTATGGAGGAGGAGGGGGCGTTGGTCCTGGCAAGGACGCCTAAGGGGCAGGAGCTTGAAGGAGGCCAAGGAGAAAGATGGACGTCCAAGTCGAGGAAAAAAGGGAATCAAGTAACATGGGTAGTTTCGAGATTCAATTTGGATTTGAATCAAGAATGGAATGGAACAGGTGCTTGGAAGTTTCGCGGTTCATTTGGGATTTGAAATGGAACTGGCGCGGAACTGTTGAGGATCGGAACTGGCACAGAACCATTGAGTGAGGATTCCGCGATCCTGCTGTAAGGTTTACACCAAGCATCAGTCAGATTAGCACCATAAGCTTGTGTTATATTTTATATTAGCTTGTAGCATGTGTATATAGGGAAGGAACTGGGAGCTGGAGGCTTCTCAGTTCTGTTTTCTATCAACCTGGCCAATATTAAATAAAAAAGAACTTAAAATTCATTTATTTATACTTTGAGTTTATTTTAAAAATATTGCCTAACTGCAGCCATGTTTGGCTTGAATCAACAAGAATTGGACTTGGAGAGTGAGCTTGGGAGAGCTATTGCCTCCCTTTATACCTTGTCTTGGAGTCAAGGCATGTTGCTGGGGTTAAGTATACTTGCAACTGTCTTCCAGGGGTGCTTGTCCAGTCTTGTAGCGCGCGCACAAGGAGAGTAGTATCAGGAGCCCTGTCAGCCCTATGGTCTGTAACATGGATTCTGTTGCCCAACTCATTTGTGGCTCATTGGAAGGAGCCAGTGCGTTACATTAAACAGAACTCATTTACTTTCCTGTCGTTGTGGTGGCAAGCAAAAGAGGTGCCAGAAGAAGTTGTGTTTCCAAAGTGGTATAACCATAATGCAACACTCTTGATGGTGATATTCTCCACCGCCTTTTTGCTTCATGAATTATACCGGGTTTTAGAGTGTGTGTCCCGGAATGGTGGGAAGTGGTAGGGCCTGGGAAGGACAAAGGAAGAATTCCTACGGTTTTGAAATTGGAAGACTTGGAACTGATCCACCAGAAGTTTAGCCAGATTCAGTTTCAGGGACGTTTGACAAAGGCAGCGGGTGGGGTGGATTCGTTTGCCTTGCAGTTAAGTCAGGTTCTGTTGGCACTTCCAGTAAAGCAGTCCAACTGGGTGCGAGAACTTTTGGAAGAGCAGTCAGGGTTACCCGTATCAGTGGAGGAATGTCTGGATTGGATTGATCGTGCAGCATGTCCGGATGAGACGCAGGATTCGGCCTGGGAGGCTTTACTGCAGTGTGGTCAAGGGAAGAAGTCAGTGGAGGAGTATGGCCAGATGTTCCGCACATTGGCAAGAGCAGCAAAGGCACCTGAGTCTCAGCTTCCACGCATGTTTCGCCAAAACTTGCAAGCTGATTTATTATTGGCAATGGTGGCGGTGAAACCTGCAGCGACGTTGGAGGAAGAGGTGGGTTTAGCCTTGCAGGTAGAACGACAGTTGAGTTTGGTACGGGCCCGTCAGGAATTTGTGCGACCCCCAGGGGATTCTGAGGACAGAGTGGTGGAAGAAGGGCAGGTTCCGAGCCTGTATATGGTTCTAAGGGGTTTAGCTATGTGGAGGAAGGGAAGAAGAGTCAAGGGAATCCTGAGGGTATGGTGGAGGTGCAGGAGACAAGGATTCCCATCGAGATTACCACTCAGGATCCTGAGGCTCAGAATAAGAAGGCTCCTTATAATTTTCACAAGAAACTGGTGAGTCCGGTACTTCAAAATAAACCGCTTACTTCATCTTATCCTTATCTGATTTTGCCCATCAGTGTGCTTGTGGGGGATGAAGGAAGGGATTGCGGTGAAGTTCTAGCTTTGATTGATACTGGAGCTGGGGAGAATTATGTTGAGGAGAAGTGGGCAAGAAGCCATGGATATTCATTACAGAAGGATGGATGGGTGAAGTTGGCAGACACCTCCAAAAGAATGGCGGTATGGCGAGTACAGGCCAAGGTCCTATTGAGGCAAGGCCCGGAGGTATTCAGGGAGGAGTTTCACGCCGTAGCTCACCTGCCACATTCTGTGGTGCTGGGGATGAGATGGTGGCACCATGTCCGTCCACAGTTTGATATGAAGAGAGAGAGGGTTCTGCTGTCGCATAGAGGTCAGGGGACGTGTGAATGGACGTTTCAGTCCCAAGGTTTGATGGTGAAGCACATGGGTGGAATCACCTCAAGTGTGTCAGCGGAAGGATTGCCAAGGGAGTATCAGGATTTCGCGGAGGTGTTTGAGCCTAAAGGTGATGCGCCCTTTCCGCCTACAAGGGATTTTGCATTTGGATTCCGGTTAAAGGAAGGCTCTGAGTTACTAAAGGGTTGTCCAGTCTATCTGTTGAATCCCCAGGCCCGAGAGGCATTGGAGGGTTATGTCCATAAGATGCTGGATATGGGCCTTCCAAGTTGATTGCCAGTCCAGTTGGTTCCAAGTCGCCGATGGCCTTAATGAGGTCGGCCTGACCCCTATCCTGTTGGAACATTCTCCCAATTCGGGTGTGGGGTGTTCACCAAAGTTGGACGTCCTTGTGTTGATTTACGACGCCTTAATGAGGTGATGGAACCTGACCCCTATCCAGTGGGTAATGCCACTCATGTGTAACGCACCGGCTCCTTCCAATGAGCCACAAATGAGTTGGGCAACAGAATCCATGTTACAGACCATAGGGCTGACAGGGCTCCTGATACTACTCTCCTTATGCGCGCGCTACAAGACTGGACAAGCACCCCTGGAAGACAGTTGCAAATATACTTAACCCCAGCAACATGCCTTGACTCCAAGACAAGGTATAAAGGGAGGCAATAGCTCTCCCAAGCTCACTCTCAAAGTCCAATTCTTGTTGATTCAAACCAAACATGGCTGCAGTTAGGCACTATTTTATATATAAACTCAAAGTATAAATATATAAATTTTAAAGTTCTTTTTATTTAATATTGGCCAGGTTGATAGAAAACAGAACTGAGAAGCCTCCAGCTCCCAGTTCCTTCCCTATATACACATGCTACAAGCTAATATAAAATATAACACAAGCTTATGGTGCTAATCTGACTGATGCTTGTTGTAAACCTTACAGCAGGATCGCGGAATCCTCACTCAATGGTTCTGTGCCAGTTCCGATCCTCAACAGTTCCGCACCAATTCCATTTCGAATTCCAAACGAACCACGAAACTTCCAAGCACATGTTCCATTCCATTCTTGATTCAATTCCAAATCGAATCTCAAAACTCCCCATTTTACTCGATTCTCATTTTTCCTTGACTTGGACGCCCATCTTGCTCCTTGGCCTCCTTCAAGCTCCTGCCCCTTAGAATTCCCTGACAGGACCAACTCCCCCTCCTCCTCCATACATCCAGACACAGCCTGCCCTGTCTTACCAAAGATCAGGGCAATGTGACGCTGAGGATAGACCTCAACTGTCACATCATGGAGAACATTCTGCCCATGATCTCCGGGTGTGGGGTGTTCACCAAATTGGATTTGGTGGACGCTTTTAATCAAATTCCTGTTCGCCCTGAGCACCAGCGGTATACGGCATTCAAATGTCATCTGGGAAACTTTGAGTACAGGGTTATGCCATTTGGGCTACACAATGCCCCTGCAGTTTTCCAGCGCATGATTAATCATGTATTTGGGGACTTAGTGGGTAAGTGTTGTGTTGCCTATATGGATGACATCCTGGTGTTTTCCAAATCGGTACAGGACCATGTGAGGGATGTGAGAAGTGTGTTGGAGGTGGTTAGGAATGCGGGCTTGAAGTTGAAGCCATCCAAGTGCGAGTTCAATAAGAAATCAGTGTCCTTCCTAGGGAACGTGGTCCTCCAAGAAGGGATAGCGATCTGTCCTGATAAGTTGCGGGCGGTGCAGGAATGGAAGGCTCCTGGGAATAGGACTGAAGTGCGAAGCTTCTTGGGGGTGGTGAATTTTGTGCGAAGGTTTTCCAGGGATCTGGCCTAATGGGCTGTGCTGTTGACAAGACTGACAGGAAACGTGCCGTTTGTTTGGGGGGAGGCTGAGGAGAGGGCATTTCAGCAGGTGAAGATGAGTTTGCTGACAGCCCTGGTTCTGGCACACCCTGACCCAAACAAACCATTCGTGGTAGAGACTGACGCGTCAAATTTTGCACTTGGAGCCGTGTTGTTGCAGGAGGGTAAAGATGGGGTTGAACATCCTGTCTGTTATTTCAGTCAGAAGATGGCACCAGCTGAAACCAACTATCCAGTTTACGATAAGGAACTTTTGGCAATAGTTGCAGCCTTAGGGGAGTGGCAACATCACCTATTGTATGCCAGGCACCCGGTTGTCATCTGAATGGACCATCGAGCCTTAGAATACTATAAGTCCCCACGCCTGATGAACCAGAGGCAGGCCCGATGGCACTTAGAGTTGGTTCAATATGACCTGCGGATTGAATACAAGCTGGGAAAACAAAATATCTTGCCAGATTTATTGAGCCGTGATTCTGGACTGGTGTTTTCTGATGAGGAGTTGAGGAAGTTCAACACAGCCACGATGTTGCCACAGAACTTGTTTGCAACGATCCAGGGCTGGAGAGAAGGAATGGCAGGAAGAATCTGGACTGCGCAGCAAAGATGTGAGCTGGGCCAACGGATAAGAGAAGAGACAGGAGAAGGTGAGGCAAGCAGGGGGCATGCGGGATTCTCGGTTCAGGGTGGTATCATATGCCATGAGGGAAGGATTTGGGTCCCAGTGAAGAGTCTGCAACAAGAGGTTATGGCAGCTAGTCACGACCATCCTCTGGCAGGTCATCCCAGTCAAGAGAAGACGGTATATCTTGTTCACCGTCACTATTCGTGGAGAGGTGTGGGTGAGGTGGTGCGGAAGTATGTTTTGCATTGTGTGGTTTGCGCCAGGGCGAAGGCCCAACAGGTGGCACCGGGGGGGGGGGAAATTGAAGCCGCTTCAAATTCCTTCTAGGCCATGGTCCTCAGTGAGTGTGGATTTCATCACAGGACTGCCCAAGTCACAGGGGATGGATGCCTTGATGGTGGTGGTGGATCGCCTGACTAAATATGCAGAGTTTTTCCCTTGTCAGCGACCATTTCTGCAAAAGTGGCAGGACAGATTTTTGTAAATGAGATTTTCTCCAGACATGGGGTGCCTGAAGAGATTGTGTCGGATTGGGGTCCGCAATTTACATCTAAAAAATTTGGCTCCACATGTTGGGAAATCTAAAGATCAAGGCTTGCCATTCGTCAGCATACCATCCTCAGTCAGACGGCCAAATTGAGAGAGTAAATCAGATATTGGAGCAGTATTTGAGGTGCTATGTCTCAGGGCGGCAGGATGACTGGGTATACTGGGTGAAGCTGGCTCAATTTGCTTATAACAATCATAAGCATTCATCCATGGGTATGACCCCGTTTTTTGCAAATCACAGCCAACACCCAGAGGGTATGGGGCCTAGGGAGCAAGGGCGGAATCCAGCGGCAGATGAACTGTCATGAGATACCCGGGACACCCTGGAGCTCCTGAAGAAGAATTTGGTGGTGGCAGTCGCGGCTCAGAAGAGGAAGGCAGACCGGCATAGATCTGAAGGTAGAGCTTTCAAGAGAGGTGATTGGGTCTTGGTGAATTCTCAGAACTACGCCTTGCCTGTAAGGAGCCAGAAATTGGGGCCGGTGGCGTTGGGCCCATATCAGGTAGTGAGGGCGGTGAACGAGGTGGCATTTGAGCTGAAGCTCCCAGAAGGGTCAAGAGCTCATCCGGTGTTGCATGTATCGCAGCTCAAGCCATTCTTTGGCCAGCCACCTGAAAGTCCTTCTCCTTTATTCCCAGCTGGAGGAGGAGCTGAAGAGTATGAAGTTGAGGAGATTCTTGACACCAAAGTGGTGAGAGGACGTCGTTCATTCTTGGTACGTTGGGTGGGTCATCCTATTGAGGAGTCCACATGGCAGTCAGCTAGGGATTGTGCCCGATGTCCTGAGAAAATCCAAGAGTTCTTCCTGTCTAGGGGGGTGATGTGACAGTTGAGGTCTATCCTCAGCATCACATTGCCCTGATCTTTGGTAAGACAGGGCAGGCTGTGTCTGGATGTATGGAGGAGGAGGGGGCGTTGGTCCTGGCAAGGACGCCTAAGGGGCAGGAGCTTGAAGGAGGCCAAGGAGCAAGATGGGCGTCCAAGTTGAGGAAAAATGGGAATCGAGTAACATGGGTAGTTTTGAGATTCGATTTGGATTCAAATCAAGAATGGAATGGAATGGGTGCTTGGAAGTTTCGCAGTTCATTTGGGATTTGAAATGGAACTGGCGCGGAACTGTTGAGGATCGGAACTGGCACAGAACCATTGAGTGAGGATTC
Source organism: Massospora cicadina (assembly GCA_022478985.1). Taxonomy (NCBI): domain Eukaryota; kingdom Fungi; phylum Entomophthoromycota; class Entomophthoromycetes; order Entomophthorales; family Entomophthoraceae; genus Massospora; species Massospora cicadina. Next base: position 213,505 of record JAKSZP010003984.1, read on the forward strand.
CGCGATCCTGCTGTAAGGTTTACACCAAGCATCAGTCAGATTAGCACCATAAGCTTGTGTTATATTTTATATTAGCTTTTAGCATGTGTATATAGGGAAGGAACTGGGAGCTGGAGGCTTCTCAGTTCTGTTTTCTATCAACCTGGCCCAATAATAAATAAAAGAACTTAAAATTCATATATTTATACTTTGAGTTTATTTTTAAAATATTGCCTAACTGCAGCCATGTTTGGCTTGAATCAACAAGAATTGGACTTTGAGAGTGAGCTTGGGAGAGCTATTGCCTCCCTTTATACCTTGTCTTGGAGTCAAGGCATGTTGCTGGGGTTAAGTATATTTGCAACTGTCTTCCAGGGGGTGCTTGTCCAATCTTGTAGCGCGCGCACAAGGAGAGTAGTATCAGGAGCCCTGTCAGCCCTATGGTCTGTAACATGGATTCTGTTGCCTAACTTATTTGTGGCTCATTGGAAGGAGCCAGTGCGTTACAGCAACCAACGACTTTTTTGAAAGGGGACCTTTCTCACAAGCAACTTGGGGTATTGACCAGAAATCTAGAGCCCTGGATCAAATCAACAGGTTCTCTGGAGGTCTCCTGGTGGGCATAAGAGGCCATCAACTGCCAGAAGTCTGGCACACCCCCAAGATCCTCATCCTTTTGTTTAGAAACCCCACAAACCAATGAAAGGGACTGATGCCATGTGGCGATGCTTGGGACATTGACCGCGGCCATCTTGCAGGCTGCCTGAAAGCACAGCCCGCCAAGGAAGGGTGACTTTGGAATTATGTCAAGACTGGGCTCCCAAGGCCCAGTCCACCACCAGCCCTACACCACTCACCCCCATATATGGCCGTACCAACTCCAATTGGTCCTGTCCAAATGGACGGCCTTACCAGGAACACCGTGCCAAGGTGAGGTGCACTGGCCTCTGTTGCCTCAGACCCCAGGAAGAGGTCCCTCCCAAAACCTCTATCCACTCATGGGGTCAACAGGCTGGGGTGCAACTAACCGGCCTCTGTCACATCAGGCCACTCTGGCTCCGCCCTAGCCAGGGCAAGACCTCCCCAAAAGGAGCCCAGCGCATCCACCCCCTTTCTCTGCAGCACCGCCATCTGCTAGCCCACAACTTGCATTAAATAAATTAATTTTAAATAAAACAAATTAGCAAAAAGCAGCCTTTATTGGAAGAGGTGAACTCGAAGTTGGAATAGAATTTCAAAGTGAGGGCCCATCAGGGCTTGAACTCACTTTGAAATACTTCCAAAAAGGCTATAAGAATTGTGGGTAATGAGGGCGCAAAAGCCTCCAGAATTGATGGCAACCAGGCAATTTGGCGGAGAAATGGAGGGGAACCTCAGAATGACAACCAATCAGACAAAACGATTTATTAAAATTTATTCTGTTAATCACCCAGATAGGAAAATCCTACTTGGGTTAATGGAATTGCAACTATCAACACATACGAATCTCATAATTCACAACCTTATGAGATTCATGTGCGATTGCAATTGTTACAGGCAACTGTGACGAGTGAAGATGTGTTGATGTAAAAAGGTGGTGGTGGCCTTAGCTGTTTGATCAGGAAGAGCCATGGCTTCTACCCACTTAGTGAGATGGTCAATAGCTACTAGGATAAATCTGTTTTCACTAGTAGACTGAGGAAGGGAACCTATTACATCTAAGCTGATGGTTTGTAATGGTTGTTGCGGGGTAGTTGGTTGATATTGGTAACTAGACTTGAAGCCAGATTGCTTCTTACAAGTAAGGCAAGCTTCCAAAACTTCAACGATAGATTCCATCACTCCATACCAGTAAAACTGATCCTTAATCCATTCATAAGTTTTTCTTGCTTTCCATGACCTAGTGTAGAATGTTCTTCCAAGATAGCAGGTACACGTTCTGAAGGTCGAAGGTAAGGTAGCCATTTTTTCCCCACCTGCTTATACAACTTCCCATCTTCAACTTTAGTGTTTTGAAGTGCCAGGCTAACATCTTTTGAACAGGCTCATCCTCATCCTCCCATTCACTGGGGGTCATTAAGAGGTCATGTAACCTCTCCGCCTCACTACTATTCAAGTGAAGGACTGGCAGCTGAGTCAACCCATCAACATTCATGTGACGAGTCCCAGCATGGTGTTCAATCTTCATGTCGTAATGCTGGAGCTTTAGAGCCCAGCGAGCTAACCAGCTAGTAGGATCCATCATATTCTGTCACTATTTCAATGAAGCGTGGTTGGTAACCACAGTGAAGGTGGCCACATATAGGAATGGGCGGTAGTATTTCACAGCTAACAAAACGGCAAGGCACTCCTTCTCAGTTACACTGTAATTGCGTTCCACTTTTGACAGCATTTTACTAAAATAGGATACAGGGTGATCTACACCGTGTTCATCTAATTGGGCTAAGATGGCCCCAAAGGCAGTGTCTGAGGCGTCTCTGAACAAGATGAAAGGTTTATTATAATCTGGGTGCCATAGGATAAGACGTTGTTGTGATAGCTGTTTCATTGTCTCAAAAGCAGCCTTTTGCTCAGCACTCCAATAAAAAGGGGTATTCTTTGTTAATAGATGGACAAGGGACTCACTGAGTTGGGCAAACTTAGGATGAACTGATGGTAATACCCCATCATCCCTAGAAATACCTGTATATCCCATAGATTTTTAGGGGCCAGCATCTTTGAGATGGCTTTGACCTTGTCCTGCATGGGCTGAATACCTTCTTGTGAAATGGAGTGGCTGAGAAAATCCAATTTTCTTTGGAAGAAGGTAAACTTTGAGAAAAAGCTTTTCTTTTCAATTATTATCATTTTTAGTAATACAATATGATTCAAACAGCACAATTTGATAATCAATACTAGGTGAGATGAGTATGAGTAATAAAACAAAGAGTTGAAAAACGCTGTAAAGGGCAGCAGACCTGGACCTGCATCGCCCAAAGGTACCAAGCACACAGTTACAAATGAAAATCTTAGTAAAAACAAAAAACCCAAGGTGGCGCCCCCTGCAGGTTTTGCAAATTATTTGATAAAATACTGCAGTTATATGAAAGTATCCCAATTGCAACTACTGTCATTGGTGGAACACGCGATATGTTTTTTTCTGGGCGTAGAAACACCAACAATGTGGGAAAAGTTTGGTGAAGCCCAACATAAATTTTTTCCATATGCGGTGTACTTAACAACCCATACTATCCGCAAAGGTTGGGTAGACCTTAGGGTTAAAACCGTGGAAGAAGTGAATGAAGCAGCAAAGGTCAGAGTGGTACTTCAACCTTCCCAATGGACAGCATTTGGTACTGACCAAATGCACCCATTGGACAGAATCCAAAGATATATTTATAATCTTTGATTATCTTCTGACCACACTGGAGTGCACAGTAGTTGAAAGACATCTCCGAGAAGGTTTGGAAGCCTATGGAGAAATCAAAAAATTTGAGATGCAAAGATTCCAGCTGATGCCGACCCTTAGCACTGGGAAGGCAATCACAATTATTTACCTGAACCAGGAGGTAGTGGAGGATATTACAAAAATCCCTCACATTGCATCATTCACCATTGATGGGAAAAATACTCAGCTTGATCTGAGCAATAGTGGAGAGCACACCCCCCATATGCAACCACTGCCAGGCATTTGAGCACAAGATTCATGCTTGCCCCATAAAAGAAGGCTCAAGAGAAATATAATTCTGTGAGGAGGAAATGGGCGAAGATGACTCAGAGTATGCCAAAATCATGGATACAAAGCAAGCATTCAAATTGGGAGAACACAGGCAATATAAAATAATTGACCCAATTTTCCTGAAAGAATGAAAAATGGCCAAACAAGATTTCAAGCTGGCCATGGCCAAGCAAAGGCCTCAGTGGAATCATCCATATCGCCAGAACAGATCCAGGAAGATATGGATAAATTTGAATCAATGAACCAATCAAATCCTGTGGAAAACCAAACACCCAATATGAACAGATTAAATTTGGTGGAACCCAATTTTGAAATGAATGCAGCAAAACTGGGGTTCAGCGCACCCCCCCAAAATTGCAGAATATAACCTAATTGGGAAGGAAAATCAACAATGGAATGTGCAAGAAAATAATGTGGCCAATAAAAGAACAGCAATACGCTGAAATTATAAATTGAAAAACCAAGAAAAGCCAAGAGATGAGCGAAAATAGCGGCAATGAAAGGGCAACACGCCCCAACTCCTACTCATGGCTATGCCCTCCCACAGAGGTGCATTGAAGAGTAAAGTGACGGGGAGTAGTGCCGGGGGCCCGCAAGCCCTGAGGCCATCAGGCATCTCAGTAGAGATAGGGACGTGAACATATTGGGACTCAAGACCTTAACGTCCTGGGCCAAGAGTTTAGTCTCCTACAAAACCCCCCTGTGGATATTCTGGCGGTGCAGGAAACTCACAGTCCACAGGGAGAGGAGGAGGCAGGGGAAAAAAATGCTCCTCCCAACAATATTTTTTTGGTTGCAACACTGTGGGGTGATAGTATATGTAAACCAAAATTTAAATTTATCAATAAAAATTTTTTCCTGGATGGCTGTGTACTTGCTGTAACCTTATCATGGCACACCAAAGTGCACACAATAGCCAGTGTGTACTTCTGAATGGTGCACCTGACCAAAGAGAATTTCTAACAGCTCTAACACAACTAATTCTACCAGCAAGTATTTTCATCATGAGACATGAACTGCTGGATTGTCCCAGATACTGATCAATGGCCATACACAACGGAGGTATCCAAGGGCAAGTGGAACTCTGCATACTAAAGGCCACCCTGGGACTATATGATCTGCTACCAAAAAGGCTACCCCTTCTACAAAACATGACACAACACATGTACACAATGGTACACTTGTCTCTATTTCACGGATGGACCTGATACTAGCACCAATAATTTTCTTTTACCAAATTTAAAATTTAAAACCACAAAATAAAATTTTTCTGACCATCAGCTAGTTTTGGTGTCATACAAACTGTTGGAACCAAGTACCTAGCACCCAGATGGTGCAGAATACGCCCAGAATGTTTAGCTGACTCAGATTTTAATCCTGGATGGAGGAAATATCCTCAACCCAGGATTTTCAAACACCTTTCTTCTAAGACCCACTAACCGCCTGGTAAAATGCAAAAAAACAACAACCCAAAAATTAAACAAATCTATAGAAGACACAGGGGAGCTTGATTATCAAGACACCTTGGCAGAAATTAACCACCTGAAAACAACGTTCCATGCACGGGGACAGCCCTGATGGGGTTGCAAATGGGTGGAGGTTTCTGCTCAGCTAAACACCCTGATCTGCAAACCCCAACACCAAGTTGGAGTTCAATATAAAGCAAAAAAAATAAGAGATGGAGAAACTTGTAAGCATTTTTCCGCTAATTCCCTGCCCAGAAAGTATGATAGCTTGCACACAGGTCCATCAACTGGGCAAATCCATATGGAAACACCCAAAGAAGTCATGATTGAAGGACAGGTTTTATAAAAAAAAATAATTTCCAAACCAGTCGAACCAGAAAAAAAATTTAAAAATTCCTTACAAGTGCAATACTAAAGCGGCCCCGAATAACAATTTAATATCTTAATATCATGCGAGGAATTATGGGAAGTAGTACTAGGGACTAAGAGGGAAATCCCTGGGCCTGATGGGATTCCCTTTGAATTTTACATAAAATATTTTACTAACATTTTTTAACATTCTTCTAGCTTCAATGAATAAGTGTATTATAAAAACATGCCTCCTACCTGGAGGCAAAGAAGCCTACACTGTCCTTTATTCAAAAAAGGGGACAGACTAGACCTTTCCAACTGGCGTCCAATCTCCTAACCAACACAGATACCAAAATTTCACAAAAAACATAGCCAAACGACTAGGAGAAATTGAATGACGCGATATCCCCATCACAATATGGATTTGTTCCAAAAAATCCATATGGGGCAACATCCCCAAAACAAATGTCTGCCAGTCCAAAACCTCTTGAGCACTTGTCTTTTTAGACCAATAAAAAGGGATATGACATGAACTGGGCCCATTTTAGGGCCTGCCTTCAAAAATTTAAAATCCCAAATAGATTCATAAACTGGGTGATGATGTTCCGAGTTTACCATGGCTGTGCGGGGGGCAGTTTTTTTCCAACCCAGTCATCCCACAAAAGGACTCAAACAAGGGGACCCCTTAAGCCCTCTCTGTACAATTTTAGCTTACCCTCTAATCCAGAATACAAATAAACTTCTCAAGGGGAAACAATGTAAGGGGAACCACCATTCAAAATGATGGCCTTTTCTGATGATTGTGTGGTGGGAATATCCAACAATCAGGGAGCTTTCAGAATTGGGGAAAATAATGATTACTCACCCTAAGCAATGCATCACATACTGGGAAAAAGGAAATCATACTACTGGGAAAATATCAACCCATTGGGCGCCATCTACCCAGGGCCAACAAATAATATAATATCAAGACCCCCACCAGACATAGGGGGGGAAAATCAATAACCCCCCTGAAACTTTCCTTCAACCAACCAACACTGGATGTCCGTCACTTGGGGGTATGGTTAGAAGCAGGAGGTTACGCCTCCCGGATGGAAAATCAACTTCTAGACAAAATATCAAAACGCATTGCCTCCTTACATGGACACCAAACAGGTTTAACAGGAAGGGTCATGGTAGCTGTCGGAAAATTGACTTTGGGCTCTGTAGTTGGCAGGTAACCAGTATGAAGACTGGTAGCCCTTTGTTGTTTTCCCTTTGGCGTCAGGGCTAGCAGCGCCACTAACCCCTTGGCGTGTCACCTGCGCCTTTTTGAGGACCCCCTATACTTATTCCCAAACAACGAAATAAATATAAACTTAAATCATAATAAGAATGAGAAAGGAGATATTTTGAAAAGGAAGCGCCAGGTATTTATACTATTTACAAAAGGGCTACTGCGCCCATTGAAACCCTATTGGCTCTTCTGGGGTTTTTTCCAAACCTTCTCTTCTTCTTTTTTTTATTTACATTATCTTTTCCCCTGGCGTCAACCATCTTGCCCCATTCTTCCTGATGTCCAAATTTTTTTTGGATCATCCTCAGCTTTAAGTCGCTAGTGAACCATATAAATAGATAATCAAAATTTTAAAATTTATTGGGGGGAAGGGCCCAATGGGATGGCATTCCAAATATGACTCAGGACAGAAAAACTTAGTACTGGGGGGAGGCCCCCCAGAGAAGCAATGCTATCTCTTGTTGCCAGCGGGAACGCCACTTATGGGGAGGGGGGGGGAACGTGTGGGGGGGCCCGTAGCCACTATTGAGCACTTTTGGAGGAAGGGTCTGATTTGATGAAAACTGGGAACCAGGAGGAGACCACTGTCAGTGACGGGTGGGGGGTGTCCAAACATCCACGCTTGAAAGTGGTCCCCCAAATGAGACCGGAATCTGTGGACAGTTTCTGGGAGGGTGGAGGGGGAGCCTGGATGGCATCAAGACAACGTGGATGGTCCACATGGCGATTGCAACCCCAGAGCACGGAGGGGGGGTGGAAGGAGGAGGCCATTTATAGAAAACTATCTCTTTACAACTGAAGGGATGTGTTTGATCCCCCTTGGGAGAGTTGAACTTCGCCATATCACTTTAGAGGGGGGGCACTTCTCCAGGGGTGGAACAGCGTTCCATACCCCCCAAAACAGGGTGATTAAACGTTAGAGCGCTCAGCTGTATGATACACCCGCCTCAGGCAGCGCCACCATGGGGCGGGCTTGAGTCTGCAACAGAGGGTGATGTACATATTTCCAGATTGTTTTTGGGTCTCAATGGAATAAGGGATGTCCATCATGTCCAGGTAGTCCCCCTGGATGGACATGGGGCCAAATGGGGATACGCCATCATGGATGGGTACCCCCCTGTACCTCTTGTGTAAACTGAGGGAGGGGCCCCTTTTTGGGGTTTGTATGTCCGCTAATAAAATTCTCCCTCTGCGCTCCGCATGGAGAGTAGGTTTGTTTGTAGTGGGTTTTAGTACCGTGAGGACCTGTGGTGATGTTGTAATGCTATTTAGAGGGGGGGATGGATTGTTGACCCAACCGGGAGAATTTGGGATGGGTTTTGGGGGGAAGTTTGGGATGGGAGTGTGGAGTGGTGACAGCCCAACCCAGGTGCCCAGGATCTTGGCTGCATGGGTTTTGAAGTCAAGGGGCCCCACCAAATGATGATGGGGGCCCAAAAATGATCTAGCTGCACTGGTGGAGGGGCCTGGCCAAAACCATCCTGCAGCAAAGGGTGGATTTTAAGAAGCTTGGGGAGAAGGGGGTGGCGTGGGCTCCGAAATAGACTTTGGATAGGAGCATAGAGTTGGCTAAAAAACCCCGCCAGTAAGGGAAAGGGTGGGCTCTGGGGAGGCGATTCGCTTCGTCCCTTGTCCAGAATGGCACCCATTATGCTGACGCGTATCTGCCTGCCTCCATCCCTGAGTCGAATCCATGGAAGGACGTGGCATGAAGGGGGCACCCGTGGAGCGGGTGTGTTGAGTTAGTAAGGCGGAGGGACGTGGGCGGGCAGATGGGCTGGGTTAGGAACTAAATTTCTGGGGAGCATTCTGAAACTGATAAGGAGGATGATTTCGGTTTTGGAGGCGTTCAGTGCCGCGTTGCTTACCCACGAATATTCCCGGATGAGAGCTTCAAGCGTGCGGGATCTTGATTATTAGACACCCCAACAAATTGCTGCGAATGCCAAAATCTTAACTGGGGCTTGGCCTGGCCCTGGACCCCAGTGGTTGGGCATTCACATTTCGCAGTAGTGGGTCAAGGCTGAAGTTGTATAAGAGTGGGCTGAGGGGGGCCCCTTGTGCAAGCCCCCTTTTTGGGGGGACTACTTCCATTAGGAAGCCAGGACCATGCACTGCCATTGTTGCAGATTCTGTGAGCACATCACCCAGTTGATGAAGCGAGGGGGTAGGCGGAATTGATGGGGGCAGGCATTAGGTATTCCCAGTTTACTCTATCATAGGCCTTTTGTTGGTCCAAGAACAAGTGCCCCAGAGGCTGTGGACTGAACATTAACCACAGAGTGCACGTTATCCCAAATCGACCTTCTGGGGATGAAACCAAATTGTTCTGGGAGATGGTGGCAGATGCTACAGTCCCTAAATGGTTAGCCATGCTTTTTGTTAAAATTTTGGTGTCTGTGTTTGTTAAAGAAATGGGGCCAGTTGGCTAAGTCAAGCTTATCCCCTTTCTTGAATAGTGTGACAGTAAAGGCCTCTGTCCTCCTGGTAGGAGGGCGTTTCCAACAGGCTTTGGTTAAGTGAGGCAAGCAGAAGTGGGGATATATATTTGAAATATTTTTGTAGAACTCATATGGAATGCCATCTGGGCCTGGGCATTTTTGGTTTGGGCAAACCCTGAATGGCTGTCCATAATTCGTTTGGAGTAATCAAATTCATTATTTCCGGGTTTTGGGAAAAATGGTGCAGATATGAGCTCAGTCAAAAATTCCCCATTACTGGCTGAATTGGTTCACTCGACAACTTGGAGTAATATTTTTGCATTTCAATTGCCACTTCGCTGTGCCACAATAGAATTTTTGATCTTCACACCTGTGTGCAGGCCACACTCTGGCATGGGGGAAAAATTTTTTTTAAAAAATTGGGCCTTTCACCTTTTGTGATGCGGGGCCCCCCTTATTGAACACCCCCGATGTTTGTGTTGCCTTTAAAGTTGAGGGGGCGGCTGCCTCCGCCCACTTCCGGCCCCCAGGGCTGTATCCTGTAGCTGGAATTTTGGGACTCCAAGTGTGCCAGTTCTGCCAGAGTACATGAGATAACTGCTGATATGGCTCATAGTGTCTGGAGGAAATGGCGGGGTGGCAGAGGGTGTCCTCTTTAAAATTATGTGGAAAGGGGGTCCCGAAACGGTGCAAAAAATTTTTTTCCAAAGTGCCTTTTCCCCCCTGTGGAAAATCCGCATGAGCTCGGGGGGGCAGATTTTGCCCCTGTGGGGCCTTAGCAACTGTGGCAGTAGGTGTTATGTTATCAAGACCAGTTGGTGGTCGGAGAATTCCTTTTTCATTGTTTTGAAGTGGGAGTTTGGGGGGTTTGGGAATTTTCCCCGGGCTTAGAAAAAGGTCAACGGGTCATGGACCTTTTGGCTGTTGTGGATGTGGGGATGCATCATTTTTTTGAGTGGGGGGCATGTCACGGCAGCGCATCCATTAACCCAAGGGGGGGCCCTTTTGAATGCATTATTCAACGTGACCCTGTGGGGCATGGGGTGATGGAGGACACCAGTCCGTTGGTGAGGACCCAAACAGTTCTGTCGCTGACTAAGAAAGAATCAGGGGGTAGTAAGGGGGATTTGACCAAAAAGAAAAATTCCTGACGCTCGTGTGCACCGTTTGGGGCATAGATGTTGATGATTGATGCGCTACATTGGCCCCCGAGAAGGTGACGATGAGCACTCAGCCATTTGGAATGTTTCTGAGGATACAAATTTGAAAAAATTATTTTTCTGAATTAGCACCCCACAGTGCTTTGCCAAAAAGGGTAGGGGTGGGAGGGCATTGTTTTCCAAGTTTACTGAGAACCTTTGGGGCAGTGGGGTTTCCGGATGGCCAGGAATATAAATTTTTTTGTAAAAAACCCGTTTCCCATCAGGATGGGGGGGCCTTGAGTCCAGCAATATTAATGTCCCTAAAGAAGGTTTCCCCATCCACCTTAGGTGCAAGGGGTGGGCTCCTGGGCCCCCCCCCCCTTTTAGGTCCCCACGGGCTTTCCGCAGTGCAGGTGTTAGCAGCAACACTATCAAGTTTTTTTGATTTTTGGAAAGAGTGCGTTGGCTTTGGCTTTCACTTTTGTTTTCCCAAACGTCGACGAATTTTTTGGGGGCAGATGAGTTCAGTCCCATTGGGGGTCAAAAATTTTTTTGTTGGGCTAGGTCCCAAACTGTGTTTTGATTCAGAGCTTGGGTGCAACAATTGGGTAAGATCAAGTCTCCCATCAGATCCTCAGATTGAGTGGCCTGCTCAGCATGGGCTTCCAAATCTGATTGGTTGATGGATTCCTGAGTTGCTTCCGCCGCGAAGGTTTCCATGTCCTCCTGGCATTGTGAGTGTGGGATAGCGGTGGTGGCCTTGGCCATTTCCTTGGCCGCGGCCCTATGGGCCTGCTTAGCCTTCTTCTGTTATTGCGGGGAGATAGGCTTTACCAATAGGTAGCAGCCTTGTGCTCCCCACGGGAAAGCCTCCTTGGTGCTTGTGGTTGGTTCATAGTGCGCCTCTCCGTTGGCCATGGCCGCTGAGGGGTGCTCTTGGAATGTGACGCCCTCCTTGATGGGGCATGCATGTGCCTTGTGGCTGAATGCATCACAGTGGGTGCAAATGGGGGGCGCGCTGTCCACGGTCACCTGGAATGGGTGGGTGGTATGCCCTGCAATATTAATAAAAGTGGAGTGCAGGATCTGGGTTGGGTCCCTTTGCAATCTCCTCAGTTGGGGTCAGAACTGCGATGGCTTTGCCAGTGCACAGGTGTGGCATCAGCATGAAGTGTTGCATTTCGAAAGATTGTATTTCACCGTATATGGTGAGACCTCTTTCAGGTGTTGTTCCAAAATGTCACGTTTTACCGTAGTAGGCAAAAAGTCAAACGTGAGGAAAATTTGGTTTGATTTTGTCCATCTGGTGCATTTGGTTTTGACGACCCATTGCCCTTTGGGGAGGTCAACCACTACGCGCACCACTGCAGCCTCATCTGCTGCTTTTTTGCTCTCATAACCTAGGTCCAGCCAACCATGTGACATGGAGTGAGGTGCAACGTACACTGGGTCGGGAAAATTTTGTGTACATCTTCACAAAATTTTTCCATAAGGCCATTTTTGAGCGTCCAGATACACGCGGACTCCAAATTCCACTGACAAAAGTGGTTGGGATTGTGGTGTGTTGATGTACTGGTTGCATCATGCTTGCCATGCGAGTATATCTGGGGAAATTGTGACCGCCAGTTTTAAGATTTTTGTCAATTCTGCCGGATTCTCCAGGGCGTTTTTTGAACGTTGGAGGCCGCGGGCCCACCTGCTCCTCTTACCTTGCTTGCCCACTGCTCTCTGACAAGGCACAGACTAATCTCCTCTGTGAGATTATCAAACTAGATTCAGTCTTGAGCTCAGGTTGCAAAAGTGTTTGCAACGAGAAAGAAAGTTTCCTATAAATAGATAATCTAAATAAACATAAAATTTGGATTTGACCTTTGAATTGATATAAAGGCGCCAGAACAACTTTGGTCACTCACTTGACTCAGAATATCTTAGCATCTCACCAACATCTATTCTCATCAAATCTTGATAATAAATGAGGCACCAGAAACAACCTCAGCCACCTTGAACTCATAATTGTTGGATCCATCAACATTAGATCAGACAGCAAATTTATGGATAAGCAAAACATTGGATTTCCACTGGAAATCCCACAACGGGCCATAAATGGCTGTTGGCGTCAACCACTGATTCTGCTGCATAATAGATCATCCTTGGCTATTAGTTGCCAGTGATCCTTATATAATTTGGGGCCATCAATTGGCCCCACTCGAACCTAAAATACCAAAAAAATTGGTGGAATACTAATTCTGGCTCAACCCAAATTGGGGGAGTAACTAACCAGCAATCACAAAAAAGCACACGAAATTCAGTCAATAAACCATTCCATCAGGATTGGCTTTTCATTTCAAATTTGATAAATCTTGGAGGATTCCATCTGGTTAAAATCACGACAGTGGAACTCTAGATTCTATTAATCATATGGTTCATGGCCCATGCAATCGTTTTCCCACTGTCCTTCTTCAACACAATTCACGCCCTATTAAAGGATGGCTCTGGTCCAACCACAACCCCCCTGTACCCTAAAAACCCTATTTGGCTCTAGAAGGAATGGTGGTATGGGGCTTACTAATTACGTAAGCAAGCGACCCATATACTGGGATCCTGGATAGCTCAGGTGACTATCCCAGACCTTCCAGATAAAATTGGGCCAGAACATCAAGTTATAATTTCCCCGAGCACCCCAAATTTAAAGAAACCCGATCACCCAAGCATATTGATAATTATCTGGCATCCCATCCTACACTGCAGACCACACGGCACTCCTGCACTTTTCAAAAAATACTCCTAGCCATGAGAAGAGCAACATGCCATATCCAATAAGTGGCTGTTGGGATTACCCTTTTCCCCAGCCTGCTAGATTACCTGGTATCATGGGGGAAAATTCCCCTAAAGCGAAGTAATCAGAAATTGGTTGGCCCAAGTTTTGGAAGAACTATGTTTGAGGGATTTTGGAATTGCCTGGTTGTATCCATCAGAAATCAATCCGGATGAATCTTAAAACTCATGGGGTGGAGTTGCTGACAAAATAGGGGCATCCAATAGTGATTAACTATCGGGTGTCCTTGGGGATTGGTTGGGTTTTTCATCAAAAATGTTTGGGGAATGATTATAATTTGAGGGGGTGATCCCCTGCCTGAAATTGATTGGTTTGGGGAATCCTTAATGGGTAATATGTTCCATTAACAAGCAGGTTCAGCCAGATATGGTTGGTTTGTTTGGGATTAAGAGGAAAATTTGGGACACATTTTCTGACTCTTTCCATTTGAGGTCTTGAAGATTTCCAATGACGGAATCCCTAGCCAGGATGGGGAGGACCATCACTGCCAAGATGAGGATGGGTGATTCAATGGAAATCTGCTGTTTCATCAAAGAGGTGTCTACTGGGGGTTAGACACCCAAAATTTCCCCACTATATATATACCTAGGATTATTCTATAATAAAAAACATTATTATTTTTAAAAAAACCAGTACTTTACAGAAAAACATTATTTACAAGTATTTACTTTATCAATTCAGTGTATATATAAACTATCAGCTTTTAAAGTGTTGTTCTGTCTCAAGGATTTATTGCAGAGGACAATAATTGGAAGACTCTAGAGAGAATAGTAAAGAACTGAGTGGGATTCTGGAAAAGAAGGAGTAACAATCGGGGATAGCTGCTGACTGTGTGTTGACCCAAAAGAGACTGCCCCGGTTTCTCAGTGAAGATCAGGTGGACAAGAACATGGGGAAACTCCTATGAGACACTTCATGAGTATTTTTGGGAATACTGGACGAGCGTTGGGCTGAAATATAATTCATACTCAACTACAGAAAAAGTCTCCACTATTATCAAATAATAATTCATTCTATAAAACCGATGAAGTGCACAAGGAAACTGAACCTGTGCAGTAAAAAGGTTACGGGGTTTGCTTGCTGAAAACAACCATAAGAAAATTTTTACAATTTGGTGCTCACCAGGGGTAGTTTAGTTGAAGAATAAAAAAATGATGTTCTATGAAGATGTTTTCAATTCGGAAAAAAGTTCCCGAAAAAAAAAAAGATGAACATGAAGAAGATCACGTTCAGTGGTTCACCCAGCTCAGCATTGGAGCTCCAGTGAAGCAAAATGAAGATACTAAAGTTTAGGAAAAAGGATTTGCAGCCTAGATATGGAACTATATGTGCTTCAAGGAAACCAGTTCCACGGGACTCTACTTGAGATGAAGAGTATCAGGGGGGCCAACTCGAATTGAAAGGGGGTTACGGGAAATAGTCCCAAGGAACAGCAGGATCAACTCAGGTTGAAATTGGATCCATTTTAAATAGTCCTGAGGAGAGAGTGTTTAAATGAGGATTGGACGAAATAGGAAGCAATCAATCTGGAGAATTGGATTGCCATATTAATGAAGAGATGAAGTCAAAATAGGAAATGATTGATCCAAGATAGTGGAGGAAATTGTTTGACTTAATAACACTCAATCACTGCTAAGAAGTTGCTGGAAACGAGTTCATCAGTTCGGGAGAATTTGGATGAAGCTAATGAGGAAAGAACGACCTGTGTAACTAAGGATAGCCACAAAGGTTGAAAATAGTTTTCAGGAAAAAAACAATCTGGACAATTGGACAAAACTGTTGGCTAATGAAGTATGAGGATAAAAGCATCAGTTGCCAAATATAGATGAAATTAGGAACTTTTGGACTAATAACCAGTTGGGATTAAACCCCTAATAATTAAGAGTATTGCCAAAATCCAAAGTATCTATTGTGAAGAACAGCTTGTGGACATATGATGATGAAGGTCAATACAAATTGGAAAATTGAGCCTAAGAAAAATAGTTGCAATTTTCCCAGCAGGCCTCTAAACCCAAAATGGTTATGTCCTGAGATTTTGGTCATGTCCCAGAAGGGGACCACTAAACCCAAATGGTTGGTTAAATCTTAAGAGGATAAGATTTTGAACTGTGATAACTGGTAGGTTTAATACCTAGGACCCAGTTTGGATGAAGGGGAAAGAAGGACCCTGAACCTTTTTTAGGTTGAAAGCCCCATTGAAAAAGAAAAATACAAAAAAATATAAAGTATTAAATATCAATTTTATGCTCTATGATTTTTAAACATAAGAAATGATAAAAACCCTGATGGCCAAATGGAGGAAATTCCACTTTGATGAGATAAAATTATTGGCTGGGGTCCCAAGAGCATCAACCTATTGGTTGATCAAGACCAACTCGCTGATCAGATGGAAGGCCCCCAAAGGAGGTGCTCAAATTTGTTCAAAAAAGTATTGGGGAGTATATGTTCAAAAACTGACTATGATTTGGGATGCAAAAGGTTGATTACAAGGTCAACCCGGGGGAAAATTTGCCAAAAAGGATGAGACCGATCTGAGTCAAAAGCTGCTAAAGCAGTAGTGGAGGATGAAATCAGAAAACTGGGAATCATGGGCTTCTAGTTCCGTCATTAAGGCCCGGGGAAAAGTCTGATTCTGATCGTGAAAAAAAAGATGGACCCAACTGGGGGTGATTGACTACCAAAGGCTGAACAAAATTATGAAGAAATATATGCACCCCCTACCAAGGATTGACGATGCGCTGAAAATTTTGGAGAAGTAAAGTATTTCTCTGTGATGGATTTGATCTCAGGATATTGGCAGATCGACTTGCCAAAGGAAGCCCGGGAAAAATGTGTGATTTTACTGGCAGGGGCTATACCAACTAACAAGGATGTCCCGGGTCTATAAATCCCCTAAACTTTAGGGGGATGGATATATTAAGTGACTTGAAGTTTTCGTGCATCTTGGTATATCTGGATGTAAGACATGTTCAGCAGGAGTTTACGATCACCAAACCACTTGGAAAAGTTTTTAAAATTGCCCAAACCAACCGAAGATCAAAAAATCCCCTTCTTCAAGGGGATTTGGGTCCGGGGATTCATAATCAACCTCATATTCACCCCAAAACCCAGAAGAAGAGCTTAGAACTTGGCGTTAAAGGGTGTCTGAGACACCCAAGTTTTTGGGAGGGTCAGATACTAAGAAGATTTATTTGGGACTTCCCCCAAAATACCAAGCCATTATTCAATTTTTAAAAGGATTGAAAAAAGAATTCATATGGAATAAAGGGGCCCCGGACCCCTTCGATGGTTACGCCAATATTTGATAGAGTCACTGTTAGAAATTCAAATTTAATAAAGAGTTTATTTTTTAAACGATGCTTCGTTGATGGCAATTGGTGCCATACTGAGCCATGTGTGAACTTGGGGATGAACATCCAGTGGCATGTGAGCCAGACACTCTCACCCCTGGGGGAACTCACTGTGACTGAATGTTAACCTTGCAGTTTTTACACATGCAAGGTTTCAGGTGTACGTCCACAGAACGTTTGGGTGGAATGGCCCATCTTCGCTGCATTGGGCCAATCAAAGGGGCTGGAAAATGCTGGCCCAATGGGCATTAAGCTCCAGGCTTCAATTGAGTTGTCCCCCAAGGGGGGGCTTCTCACCAAAACATGGATGGCTTATCATGGTTAATGGTAGTTGGTAAATCCACAGGCGGATGAGCTATTCAGAGAATGGTCAAAGGGAAAAAATTGGCGATGACCCCCAAGAAATCTAAGGTGCACTTAAAAAGCAAGGGAAAAACACTGAGACTATGGATGGACAAGTATTCAAGATGATCAAGGGGAAACGGTTACCTTTCCCAAAATTTAAAAAGAAAGCAATAGTACAACAGCCCCAAATTTTTGGGGAATGGAGGCCTGAGGAAAACAACTGACCATATTTTCCATTTATTCGGGGAATTGATCAACTAAAATACCACAATTATCTGGCTTGTTGTAGTGCCATCTGCACAAACCACATAAGAATACAACTGGATCCCAAACTGGTCCACTCGGGATTTTCCTGGCATATGGTGTCCATCAAGGGATGGGCCCCTGACTGAGCACAGGGAGAAGTCATTATTGTTGCCATTGCCATCTGACAAGATGGTTGAGATAAACCCTAAAAAGGAATCTCAGCCCAGGTTCATCCTGGATAAAGTGTATCCCAGCATGGATGTCCGGGGTCCTGCTTATGACAATGGGCCCAACTTCCTTTAAGGGATCCTGAGGCTAAACAAAATAATGGGGACCCAAGGAGTTTCAGTACCTTACCAGCTGGAAAGAACGGACGGGTGAACGGGTCAATGGAACACTGGCCGCGATGCTGGGGAAGCTAGTTGAAAGGAAAACTTCCTGTGGGAAACTTACCTGAGTTTGGTGATGTTCACCTACAATATTATTTATCATACGTGATGGAGAAGATGCCATTTGAATTGTTATTTAAAAGAAAGGCCCTTTTGCCAATTTTATTTTTGGTTGGGGAACCTACATCAGGGATGAGTACCAAGAAATACCTGAACTGACGTAGTTCTGATCAATATGCAATTGACATTTTAAAACCCTTGAAGAAAAGGTTTGAGCAAAATTGACAGATGAAAAGGACTGACTGGCCTTAGAAGAATATTGGGGAAAAGAGTTGCCTATTGTGATATGCATGGTTTCAGATGAAGAAACAAATTAGATGTGTTGTGGTTAGTCCATTCAAAGTGATTGAAAATTTGGGCACATGCTTAATCCATCAAGAATCTTTTGGATGGAAGAGTTGTGAATCGAGTCCATGCTAAATATCAAAGCATTGGATTAATAAAAAAGTAAAAGAGTTTCTGAAGGAAATGAACCATTAAGTTGGTCATGTCCTGATGATTGGGTCAAGCCCAAAAAAAGGACCTCTGCCAATCTAGATGGTTAAGTCCAAAAAAGGACCTCAAACCATGGAAAAGGGGCGGTTTAAATACCCAGGACCCAGTTTGGGGGAAAAGAAAAAAAAGATGGACTGCTGAACTGAAAAAAAGGTCAAGTCCCATGGGGAAAAAAGAAGAATAAAGATAAAAAATTGATAAGATAGGGGGAAAAATTAAAAACTGTACAAAAAAAAAGCTGATATATTTTTACATTTTTATTTTTTTATTGATTGTCCTTGGTAGGGATGGTTCCCCTTCCCCCCCTTGGGGAGGGAGGAGGGATCATGGTGGGAAAGGGAAACACCCCATCAAAATTGATATTGATTGGATGCTAGTGAGAGTGAGACCTACATGAAACCACATTTGTTGAGTGGCCCCGGATCCTGAAAAAATTGACTGGGGAAGGGGAAATTGAGATGTCAGATGAACCTTGCAAAACCCCGGGGTGGGGAGGAAAGCAACAATATAAAAAGAGGAAATTGGCTCCCTGAGTAATCCCAATATGGCACCGTAGCCAGAAGATTGACCTGAGCCCTGATGATGGGCTTCATCAAGGACACTAGACATGGGGCTGGCAATAAAGAAGGGATGCTTGAGGGGGGTTGAAATCATGCCTACCCAAAAATCAGTGGAAGGGGGGAAGCTCTGGTGAAAGATAGTAGAAAGTGTATTGCACCCCAAGTGGTGACTATGGGCTTTCGGAAGAAAAACTGAATGAACAGTGGAATTCAGGTGGGCTGGAATCTTCATGGACCAACTTCAATGAATTTGGGCCCAGCAAAGAAAAGAGCATAAGCGGCAGTATCCTGACCCAGGATGTTATCCAGATCAGAGATATTCAGCGAAGTCAAAGCCTTAACTTGGGCCCAAAGTTCAGTGTGGGGAGCTCAAAGAAATACTGTTACCAATTGTGAGCTCATAGACCATAACACAGGTTTGAAAACCAAGCGAAGAAAACTCGGGGAGCAGGCCTGACCCAGCAAGAAATGAATGACCCAGAGCAACTGGTATAATCTCTGGACATCTATGATGATGTTTAGCATCAGAAAAAGGACCCAAATCAGGAAAGTTTTGGTCCAACTCGGGAATTGACAGCAGGGGAAGAATCACGAGAGTTGTTCAAAATGATAGCCAGCCTGTATCGAGGGATTAGTTACCATTTCCGTAATTCAACAAAAGGACTAGCCGCTTGCACCAGACTAGGCGTATGGTCCTGGAAGGACCATAAAAAGAGGTTCCCAACATCCGGCTCATCTGCTGAGAGACGAAGGTCTGGATCAGAAAAACCAAAAAAGCTGCTGGTAGTGTGACTCAGAATTTGACATATGAGCTGGATGAGGGGGGGATGTCTGACTTATATGGAAGTTGACTTTTCATTCTATAATCCATAAAGCTAATTTTGGAAAATTTAATCTCAAAATCAATGAGCTAAGCTCTCCAATAGAAAATTAGGAATGACTTAAGCCAAGAGGTTATGAGTGAAATAAAAAGGGGCGAATAGAAATAAGTATTCAAAAAAAAGACATGAAATGAACATTGACAGCAAAGTCTCTTGTTTAGGATGAGGAGAAAATCAAAAATTTGATGTCAGACCTAAATCCTGAATATGACAGTGGGTCATATACCCTGATGGGGGGAAAACTGGATACCAGGACTAATATTCACAAGTAAATTGATCACCCCGGCATGAAAGAATATTGTGGGGACTGCTCTCTGAAAAGGGTTTAGAGAGGAGGAAGAGGAAGAACGCCATCTGAAGGTTTCCAGCAGCATTGAGTATTGATGAATTCTCCCTTGAACAATAAAGTATTCAACCAAGTGTCCAAAAAGTGTTCTCATCCCAGGTCCCTCACTGGAAATCTAGGCAAGATGGGGGATGCGTTGGGTTTTTTCCCATATTCCCAGACTGCTAGATTACCTGGTATCCGGGGAGAAAATTCCCTAAGGCAAAGGAATCATAGATTGGTTGACCCGATTTTTGGAGGAACTACATTCAGGTGATTTTGGGATATTCGCCTGGTCTTCCATCAGGGGATCAATCTGGACAAATACTTTATCTTTTTGGGGTGGAGTTGCTGATAAAAAGGGGCATCTGATAGTGATTAACTATCAGGTGTATCAATTGGGATTATTCATGTTTCATCACTGACTGATTGGGAATGAATAGTAAGTTGCGGGTGAGTGATGCCACCGAACTAGAAAATCGATTGGTTGGTGAGTGACCCAAAATGGGAAATAATTTCCTTAACTCAGGTTCTGCCAAATATGGTTGGTTTGTTTGGAGGGGGAAAAACGTTGGGGACACATTTTCTGACTTTTTCCATCTGAGGTCCTGAGGATGTCCAATAAAATCTACCCAGGGGGGGGAAGACCATCCTGCTAAATGAGGATGGGTGATTCAACAGCAACGGTTGCCATTTAATAAAAGAGGTGTCAACTGAGGGTTAGACAGCTGAATTCCCCAAAAATTTTACCTAGGATTTTTCTATAATAAAAAACATTATTATTAAAAAACCAGTATTTTCAAAAAAAACATCATTTACAAGTATTTACTTTATCAATTCAATGTATAGTTAAACTATCAGCTTCTATTGTTTTGTTCTGTTCAAGGATATTATTGCAGAGGGCAATAATCGGAAGACTCTCAGAGAAAGGTAAAGATATAGCGGGGATCTGAGAAGAAGGAGCCACAATCAGGGATAGCTGCCAACTGTGTGTTGGGAAAAAAAGTTCACTGGGGTATCTCAGTGAAGATCAGGGGACAAGAACATAGGGAACAAACCCCTATGAGTACAATTTCCGAGTACTTAATTGGGAATACTAGACGAGATTTGTGCGAAATAAAATTCATACTCAACTATGGATAATAGTCTCCATACTATCTCTGATTAATAATTCATTCTATACAACGCAATGAAGTGCACGAGGAAACTGAACCTGTGCAGAAAAAAGGTCTCTGGGTTGCTTGCTGATAAAAACCATTAATAAATTTTACAGCAGCCAAACCAGTCACTGAGGATGCCCAAGGCTAACTCCGACGGGAAATCAGTGATTAAATATTCAAAAAAAATATAATATGTAGAAATAGTCCCAAGCCAGGATGATTTGGACCATATGGACATACCCTACAACCTGGAAACTCAAAGAAGAGTATGGAGATACACACATCACCCTCTACTCCAACCCAGGATAAGAGCACTTTATGGAGGTGCATAAAGGGGGTATCCCCACAGTAGAACGGTCAAATGCCACTCACACCTCATGTATAATATGTGGTCAGTATGGAATCTACCCCACCATTTAGAACAATGCCCAACATCAGTGGGTGATGGAAAAGGCCATGCCCTATTCCGCCAAGAAAATGGACAACCATTCACCTAGCAAGGAACATTTCGCTATAAAAATGGACTCTCCTATCCAACCATCCCTCAGAGCGTTAGTATCAATAGCACTATGGAATCCATTTATAGTATTGGAATCGTTCACGGGACAGCCTACAACCCAAGAAGCCATCCCTTGCTTCCACAGCCATATATTGGAACTTTTTCAAGCATGGCTGTTTAGACACATGCCCCCCTGTAACAGAAGGACAATCAACACATGGTTCCCCATATGGTTCCAAAAGGTTGATCCTTTCCTTCAAAATGCTGCATCTAAGAATAACCCAAAAACCCCCCCTTCCCTCCCTCCAAAACTTGGTGATCCTGGAGACAAAAAGAGGGGCCTTAAACCCCTCTGGGGTGTCTTTAATTTTTCAATTTCAATATTTTTCCCCCACTATATTGGAAGTATTGCCCCCTGGTAAACCCTTTCCCACGAATAAATATAAAAGTGGGTCCCCAGATTAGATTAGTACAAATCTTTTTACCTGGGCTTTTGTGTTCTTAATAGCACAAACCTCACCAGATATCCGATATATTTCTTTGAAACCCCAAAAGTAAAGCATAGGTACACAGCTAGTTGCATATTACCTTACCTGTGGCTTACTTGGGCGTTAAGTATCAATAGCTGAATAAAACAGGGCTACTTGGTCAAGTATAAAACTATTCTATCAAGCTAAGTATAGCCAGTAAAATGATAAGGTATAAATAAAAGCTAGTTATAGTTAGATACAGATTGCAGTGGTGAAAATGGATTGTGGCTAGCTAGTGAGTTCCTATTGTTATGATAAGTTAATTTAACTACAAAAACTGGTTAGATATAAAATGATAGCCTTTTTTATTCTAAAGTAGATATTCATCTAACAACTGAGCTTCAGAGATGTTTACAATAGTATAAGCAACCCTAACATACTGCAGTAGCCTATAGATCTGGCAAGTGCTATATACAATAAAATCAAGTTCTGGCAGATTGCATGGCCCCAAAAAATTACCAAGCTAACATTTCATACCTCTCCTATGAACTAATGACTTTTAAAAAACCTCAGTGGGGGATAGCCTATGATCTCTACTATCAAGAAGACACACTCAGATGGTTGCTTTGTTAAAGTTGGTCCCTTTTATACTTTTTTTTTCTTTTTAAGCTAAATATAAAGGCTACAGTTTCAAAAACTTTATCTACCCTTTTTTACACTGATAAGGATCAAAATGGCGAGCAAAGGGCCTCCCCTAAAAAAAACCTTAGACTCAGTTGCATGTTAATTTTCTGGCAGACAATTTTTAAACACAGCCTATTCCCCAACCAGAAGCTTAATAAGACCAGCAAAGGCTCAAAAAAAAGGTATCTTTATAGGCTTTAGAACTTTTTATTTTTCTTAATATCTCTTCTTGATTGAAATCTAAAAAAAAGTTAGTTTAACAATCCCCCCTGGCCACGCCCATTTCACGTTGATGTCCTTAAATCCGCTGCCTGCACCCAGTGTGGGGAATGGTAATCTACCCCTAGAATTTTCCATCCTACGGAAAAAAAATTCAGATGGGCTCAAATAGTCCACCACCTCTTCTGGCTGTTTTGTCCCTCCATATTACTACATGCTTACCTTGTGCATCCCCCCTAACCCCCCCCCATCCTCTCACCCCTCACTTCACCATTCAATTTTGCCTCTGTGTTGACTAGGGGCTTTTGTTCCCATATGCTAAAAAAGCAAACATCAAACTTCCCCCTGACTTTGAACTGGCTGGCTTTATCAATTTCCACCCTTTTATGGGTTGTTTTGATATCAGCTTAATTGAGGAGGATGCTGGGTTGTGGTGTTGATTCCTTTAATTTTATAAAAATTTCCCATTTCTACTACCATACAAATTTCCCCTGCTGACACCACACTGTTGGTGTCATTTAAACCCTTTTAACATCTCCCACCCCAATTTTGTTTTAAGAGTTGGTGTCAGGGCTTTTGGCTTATAGCACCCAACCCAATTTTTCTTCACCATTCCCTCTGGTGCAGAGCACCTTGTTGCCCCTCCCCCTGCTACCACCACCCCACATCACTCTGCCATTCCCAAACAAATCCCCCTGTATGCTAAATCACAGTAGTGCCAGAGCATTTTTTTTGACTCATGTTAAAAACAGTCAACAGATTTGTCCCCTCGTTTTGAATTAGACCACTTTAAACTCCTGTTCCCCTGCTGCTACACCCAAAAACTTTTCAGAACCCTTTCCCGCGGGATCTGAATGGGGTGTTTGTTGCCACCTCTGACCCAACAGAATCACTCACTAGGGTGACATGGGAAATCTGCCCCCCCCAAAACCTCCCGCCACACTCACCAACCCGACTTCAACCCCAAACCCCTGAAAACAGGTTAGACCAACGTTCACACCCAAGCATCATCTCATTCACCCTTTTAAACCCCCCCTAAGTCTACCTCCCCAATTCAAGTGAACCAAAAAACTTGGGCCCCTTTTTGGGTGAGATTGATGAATCCTTCAAATTTTACATATAGGCGCATACTGGTGATAATGAGGATCTAAAAAGGGTGAATTTTCAACTGGGAAAAACAAACCCTTTTAGATGGTATCCCCAAACCCAATGCCCTCCCCCTTCCCCAAAAAGGGCCCCCACGCCTTTCCCGAGATAGTCTCACCTTATTGTTGCCGCTATGCAAAGCAGTGGCACCTTTTAAAAAATCAATAAAGGGGTGAGCAAACTTAATTTTCCCCCTGATTTTCCTTAAATTTCGGGGCAAAACACTCAATTGAGCAACACCGCCATCACCACGCCTTATATGTTGAAAACCCGTAACCTTCACCCCAGATTAAAAACTGGCAAAACATTAGTTTTTCCCTAACCCTTTACCCACCTTCAAGCTGAACTTTTGTTGCAGAAAAATAAAACTATCCTTAGGGTGATATTGAGGATATCTTTTTTTTCCAAACGTTGAACCCCCTTCTGACACCCCAACGCCATTGCTGTCAGCTTTAACCACCTCTGCCCTTGCATCTGCCCAAAAAAGATGTGCCTGAAAATGAGTCCCAACCCTTCCTCCTCTTGCCATGGTGGGTTAGCAGTCCTCCGCTTCCTACCCAGTTGGAGAATTTTTGTTTTTGTTTATCTCCATTTTGTTTCAGTTCTTTATTTTTTTGTTTGCCCTTTTGGGATTGGTAAGGGCCATCCCCTGGTCATGTACCATGAATAAATTAAATTATAAACTTTGCAATTTTTAAAACAATCAACACATTCATTTCCCCGCGTAAATCAATTGAGTTTCATTAGGGTCCAAGTGAACTATCAACAAATTATCAAATCCAGAAATTGAGAAAGAATATTTTAAAAGTATAACCTATTGTCATAAATGTCCAAAATCACCACAAATTTGTTTGGACTATTTTAACAAATACTATTGTCAGAATTCAGATGACCACAAAGTCCAACCTTTTAACTGATTATAATATTTGATGATTAAATTTTAATCAATAGGGCAACAGCGGCCAATTGATGGGATTATTGTTGGGCATCATCCCCATGATATTTGAGGATGCTGACTAATGAAATTTTTGGGCATCATTCCCAATATTTTAGGCCACCAATAATGAAATTTTGTTGGGCATCATCCCCAACGAAAATAAACAATAATAGAATATGGTAAAAAACCCCCTAGTCAAATTGTGGGGTCAATCAGAGCAGAATGGATTGGAGTCGTCATAAACTACCAATTTTTTAAATGCTGGAGGAAAGAAGAATTGTCATTAATCAAAACAATTGGTTATGAGTACCTATGCCAAATGTTTGGTCCCCAAAAAACTCAAGGATTACGCTGCCTAAGAAACCCAAGGCAATGGTACCTGATGAGATTTGGTGCATAACACTGAGGGGCAAACCAGTATAGGAGCACAAATAATTCCCAGCGGACAGCTGAAAAGTTGTGTGCTGATTCTAATATAAAAACCCCAAATTATTCCCTAATAAAGGCGGATTCAAACTGATAATAACTTAGTTGTTTTAACATCGGTTGTTTAAAACATTATTTTAAAAAGAGTGCAAGGTCAGATATCCTTAAGTTGGTTATATCAAAATCTCCGCTTGGCTCTGTGAGAAGTGAATAGAAAAATGTTCCCTACCAGTACAAGAACAACTTTAAAGAAAAGAAGCACCAGCTTAGCATTGGACTTTTCACTCAACGTGGCTTTTTTGGGGAATAAACAATGATAGTCTTCATACTATTTTGCCCCAGTCTATCAATTTTTAAACAAACAACCAACGCCAGGTTATAATATTTTCAGTTGAAATCTAGAGACAAAAGTGAGCAACCCCAAGGCCAAAGATTAACATTGGTACTCACTACGGGGTAGTTGAGTTATCAAAAGCCAATTTAAACAGCAAAATCTTATAAGGAAGAGCTTCAAAATTCTGGGCGGAAATACAGGCCATCAATCAAAGTGTGCTCAGCTCAGCATCTAAAGCCAATTTTGGTACCTTAAAAATATGATCAAGGTGGAGGGGACGCTCAAACAATTGGGAATAGTGAATAATGACCTGTGTGGGAAAGGCCTCTTTTAAGTGGAAAGAGGGTGAACTCATTAAAATTAATTTTATTTTAGAAAACTGAATGGGAAGCAGATCAGGAATGCATCTGGTGGTTTCCGATGAAATGGCAAAAATGACCAAGCATATGGAGGAATTGGAAAAACACAATTGTGATTGTGAACAATTTGAGGCGAATGAGGCTGAACAAAGGCATTTAAATGACAATTGGGAAGACCTCTCCACCCCGAAACATGCCTAAACCACACTGGTGTGTCAGAAATGACTCCCAAAACCACTCCATGGCTTTCGAGTAGCTGGGTCAGGGTTTTTTAAGCAGAGAAACTGAGGGAAATTTTGAAATATGCCAAAAATTTCCCACCTTTCCCCGGGTAACGCCCTAGAGTTTTTTCCCCTTATTTGAGATGACCATGTTTGGTATTGGACCATCAAAAAGTGGTGACCGTAAGAACTGCCTTACACAGACTGCCAAAATATGGTGCTACCTCACCCAATGGAGATAATTGGTCATACGTGGAAGCAAAAGCGCCATTATGTTGTGGTTGGGAACCCCCTGGATGGGGAATCATAAAAAAAGTTCACAGTATCCAATTCCCCAAGGATGAGACCCTGGCTAGTTTCACCAACTGTTTTTTCCAAAAAACCTATATCTTGGCAGGAGCAAATGTGTTAAGTGGCTTTGATCAAGCATAGCCATGCAGTTGGCACTTCATCACTACTGAGAATTGCATAGATTATGGTGGTGGTGCTAGTGACTCAAACAATGACCTCTCAGATGATGGACCATCTGAAGATGCTTGGAGTCACGTTTGATGCTCCCAATCGCACTTTTAAAGTAATTCAAATGAAGGCTCAAAATATTGTCAAATTTGCCAAACCATCCAAAATAATCTGAGTCAAGTTGTGTCAGGAAATAAAAAAGTTCAAAATGAGTGGGAAAATTGCCCAAACCATTGTTTCCCAAAGCAGGAAGTCACCTGTAATTTCCCCAAAGTCAGGAAAGAAAGCCAAAGGATCAGATTAATCTCATTTAAACCCAAAAACTGGGTTTAGATTTGGGAAAAAACTAGCAGTCTAGATCAGGGACGTTCTAATACTTCTGATAAACCTGTCCGCCGACATAATAAATGAGGAAATCAATATCTCTGACGCATTTTGGATGATGACTCGCTGGATCCCCTCCATCAAGGGGGTCTTGGATGTTAAACATAAAAAACCAAACAAGGGGGTCAATCTGGGAAGTTAAGAGGTCAGCCTTATCCCAAATTTGTGGAGAAAGTTAGATCCCCAAAACCCCGAAGACTTAATCAAAATGAATTGGATGAGGCGAATGTTTCTTTACCTATCAGTGCAATCAAGGGTATTCCCTGGTTATCCACTCAAATAATCCACACACTTGATTTGGTGAATAAGACCACTATCCATTCAGTAAATACTTTATTGCAGTAATCGGATTGTACCTATGTCAATATTCTAGTCAATAGGATAAGAGTCCAATCCATAATTGATAGTGGAGCACCAATCAACATCGTTTCCACCAAATTAGTGAAATGTATAAAATCTCACCAGATTTGGTGCACTGAAAAGAGTATGGACATGGAGGGACAGACGTTTTATCTCATGTGGATCCCTACAGCGCCCTACCACTTCAGTTTGGATTGCTAATGGTGTCAGATCCCGGCCATAGTGCTGACCAATCCAAACTATGATATACTTATCAGGATGGAGTTCTTGAGGAAGTATGGGGTGAAATATGATTTCAAAGAAAACACCCTGACAATACAGACGTTCTCTCTGGTTTACCAGCAGAAGGGGAGAAATTCGCTGTAAAGAGAAATAATTTGCCAATTAAATTTATAGTGATGGTATATCCATTCACTATAAACTAGTCCGACAAAAATGGAAATCAATGCTGATGGAAATTATGGAGAATTTGAGATACCTCTAATGATGAACGCAGCAAACACTATTCTGCTGGGGTTTCAAATCATAGTTAACACCAGGTTAACAATAGAACTTCCAGAACAGCTGTATGGGGAAATCATCAATCCCTGTGGGAAAAATTGAAGGACCAAAATGTGGGTTGCACCAGGGATCTTAATGCCAGGTCACAAAGAGATATGAGTACTAGTAATCAATCTGGGAGAGAAGCCAATGAAAATCAAAAAAATCAGACCGTTGCATTTCTGCACTTACTTCCAATGGCGGAACTATACGCTTTTCATGAATTTTGGATCATTTTCTAAAATGGGATTGCCAGCAGAAGTTACCAAAAAGTGTCAACATATTAGTGGATCATGAGCAGCTAGCCAATCTGACTGAAAATCAGCAGGAGTATGTGCTCTGCTTATTTGAAAAATACTGGGAGATATTTGCTCAGAATGATCATAACTTAGGATGTGCAAAAACGTACTCACAAAGTTGATACTGGGGAATATCCACCAATAAGAATAATACAAATTCATAGGTCAAGAGCAGTGGAAAGAGGTCAGCAAAGAAATAAGCAAGCTAGTGGAACATGGGTTACTCATTCCATCTTTGAGCCCATGGGCTAGTTCAATCCTTTTGGCAAAAAAGAAGGACAGATCAAGTTAAATAGTGATTGACTATTGCTGACTAAACAAGATCACTAAAAAGACTCCTATCTGATGTCCAAAATTGATGAAGTGCTTGATTGCCTGTGAGAGGCAAAATCTTTTTGCTATGGACCTGATTTTGGGCTATTGGCAAATTGATTTTCTAAAATAAGATCAGGAAAATGTGCAATAATTCCCACACAAGGACTATACCAGCTGAACAGAATGGCCCAAGGTTTATGCAATGCACTGGCAACTTTTCAGCATGCTATGGATTCAATACTTAGTGACCTGAAGCTATCCTGTATACTAGTATACCTAGACGACATTAACATATTCAGCAGGACCTTCACAGATCATTTGGAGCATCTGGAGGAAGTTTTCAAGCGGTTGGCAATGAGCAAATCTAAAAATTAAGCTGAGAGAATGCCATTTTTTTTCAAAAAAAGAGCTCAAATACTTAGGGTTTGAAATAAACTCTAATAAATTACAACTGCAACCCATGAAAATAGAAGCTATTGAGCGGATATCAATCCCAAAAAGTGTTTGGGATATTCAAGTATTTTTAGGAATGGTCAGGTACTATTGCCAATTCATCAAAGACTTTTCTGGAATCACCAAACCTTTATTTCACCTACTCAAGGATTCAAAAAAGGGATTTGTGTAGAACGAAGTGGCCCAGAAGTTGTTTGATAAGCTCCCAAAATATCTCATGAGCAGCTCAGTGTTGAAATATCCAAATTTTAGTCAGGAATTCATAATTCAAGCAGATGCCTCATTAACAGCGATTGGAGCCATTCTAAGCCAATTAGATGACAATGAGGATGAACATCCAGTAGCCTACGTGATGAGAAACTGTTGCCAGCAGAAAGAAAGTATACTGTGACATAGTGAGAGTGTCTGGAGGTCATCCATGCCTGTAAACAATTTCAAGTCTACATACATGGAATGCACTTTTTAAGTTATAACTGACCACTCATTCCTGTGCTGGCTTCATAACCTGAAGGAACCAGAGGGCCGGTTGTCCTGATGGGCTTTAAAGCTGCAATCCTATTATTTCAAAATTATCCACAGGTCTGGAGCAGTACATCAGAATGCTGACGGATTGTCTCAATTGCCAGTTGTTCATGTAATCTATCATCAGGCTGATGCACAGTTTCAGCAGATGATCAAAGGAGATATTGGGGATAAACCCCAAGAAATTTGGAATGCATTATGAAAGTCCATGGAAATACTAAATTTAAGAACAATCAATTATACAAAATGATCAAAGGAAAATGGGTTTTATTTCCTAAACCATCAGAACGAGTGAAAATCATTTAAGCCGCTCATAAGGTCATTGGCCATGGTGGCCTAAGAAAAACAGTGGATCATATTCACGTATAATTACTGGTAATCAATCAACTATGATGTCACAGAATACCTAGCCTGTTGTTTGGAATATCAGCTTCACAAACCGCACAAGAACATTGTAGGGTACCAGCTATTATACCCTGGTTTTTCATGGCACACAGTGTCCATAGACATTATGGGACCATTAAGTATCAGCACCAGAGGAGTGAAGTATATAATCATCACAATAGATCATTTAACCTGATGGGTCAAAACAAAAGTCCTCAGCAAAGTAGATGCAATGAGTATGGTGAAGTTTATACTTGATCAAGTGATCTATCAGAATGGTTTCCCTCAGGTTATTCTTAGTGGCAGTGAAACTAACTTTACTTCACATGTGATTCCCAGGCTAAACAAATTATTAGAGTCTGCGGTGTTGTATCTGCCCCCTATCATCCAGAAAAATGGAATGATGGAAAGAGTGAGTGCAACTCTAGCCTCAACATTACAAAAATTGGTTGTGAGGAAAACTTCCGCTTGGGGAGCATATCTGAGTTCAGTCACATTTTCTTATAATATCAGTTACCATTTGGTGACTGAGAAAATGCCATTCAAACTGTTATATGGATGGAAAGCTGCATTACTGCCAATATTGTATTCAGCAGTAGAGCCATCTTTGGGAATGAGTGCCAAACATTATCTATCCCAACTGGCTGATATCTTGATTGAATCACAATCTCAGGCATTCAAATGACAATGAGAAAAAGAATCAATGTGAAGAAAATGGATGACCAGAATCAACCTACATTGAAAGAATACCATGTGGGTGATAGAGTAGCCTATTGCAATACCCATGGGTTTGGGAGAAAAATAAGTTGGATGCCCTATGGATGGGACCATTCAAAATTATTACCAAGTCAATGAATGATGCCTATACAATCAAGAATACTGAGGATGGTCACAGTCAATAGAGTCCACATGAAATACTTATATTATTAGACTTAAAGAAAAAAATAATGGAAAATATTTATATTATAAAAATAAAATAAAATAAAAAGATAAAAAAAGATGCATAAGAATATAAAAAGTAAAAAATATAAAAAATGATTTTAATTTAAGCAGTGATGCATCTAGCAAAATTCCCACCTACAGAGCATGGAGAAAGGGATAAATTAATGGGCACGAGTCCCAAGCATTGGCAGGATCAGGATAGGCTGAAACTAGATCTGCTAGAATAGTCCCTATCAATAAAATGTTATCTGTCCTGGGGTTGGTACAGGTGGCAAAGTGCCAATGAGACCCATCCTGGGGTTTATAAAGGTGGACCAGTTGATCTTTCATTAAATGATATAAAGATGGGACTGATGTGTGGCATGATGTTACAGGAACTGCACTCAAGAAGAGGTGGCAACAGGTAGCAACCAAGGATACAACATCATCAAACCAAGCAGAGATATTTGGTTATTGAGTGTGGACAGACCTGTACTCCGCTGAGGACATAGAGATATGATAAACCAAATATGAGCTCAAGCTAAGGTAACTTCCATCCTCAAGCATTCTATCTTCTGTTGGATATCTGGTCAAGCGGGGGGATATGTTGGAATTGCAGATGATCATATAATCCAACCTTTTATCCAATTATAAGATTTGATGATTAAATTATAATCATATAGGATTGGCAACAGCAGCTGATTGATGGGATTATTGGTGGGCATCATCCCCAATAATATTTGAGGCCACCAATAGATGAGAATTTTATTGGGTATCATCCCTGATAGAATCAAATAATAATTTGATATGGGAATAACACCCAATAGTCAGATTGTAGGGAATCATTCAGAGTGGAACAGATTGGAGTTGTCAGAAACTAATAAAATATTTGAACGCTGGAGGAGGAGAATTGTCACTAGCCAAAACAGTTGGTTTTGAGTACCTAATACTAATTATTTGGTCCACCAAACACCCAAGGATTACGCTGCCTAAGAAACCCAAGGCAATGGTACCTGATGAGATTTGGTGCATAACACTGAGGGTCAAACCAGTATAGGAGCACAAATAATTCCTATCGGACAGCTGAAAAGTTGTGTGCTGATTCTAACTATAAAAACCCCAAATTATTCCCTAATAAAGGTGGATTCAAACTGATAAATAACTTAGTTGTTTTAACAATGGTTCTTTAAAATATTACTCTTAAGAGAAGAGTGCAAGGATCAGATATCCTTAAGTCAGTTATATCAAAATCTCTGCTTGGCTCTGCGAGAAGGGAAAGTGTTCCCTACCAGTACAAGAACAACTTCAAGATGAAGAAGCACCAGTTTAGTGTTGGACTTTTCACCCAACGTGGCTTTTGGGCAATCAACAATAATAATAGTCTTCATACTATTATTGCCCAGTCTATCAATTTTAATCAATCAACGCCAGGATCCATGAATCTGTGCGGTTGAAATCTAGGGCCAAAAGTGAGCAACCACCAAGGCCAAAGATTTTAACAACTATAATCCACTGCAATATAAATAATATTTTCTTGAATATAAATTAATAAAAAGTTTAGTACAGTATGATTTTTTTAATGTTTTTGTTTTGTATCTAAACTATCCCTCTACCCACACAGCTACAAACTTCGTTTTGCGCGCCTTTCTCTTACATCTTCTGAGCTCCAAAGGTGGTATTGGGTGGTTTTTTATCACGTCGATTTCATTTAAGACGTCATATTTAAATTTGCTATTAGCGATGCTAAACCTACGAATTGTTTGTTACATTCACCGCCCGTCACCCAAATTTGGGTGACATGGCGATGAACGTGTTAAAGCCACCAAGTCAGTTTACGTTGCCAAGCTAGCGTTTGTATCGCAACCCATTAATTTTTTGGTAGGCGTCGTGCGGATGCGCCTTGTTAAATTGTTTGCTCAGGGTAAGCCGCCACCCCATTAATTACACAGCATCGCTTATCTGTTGAGCAATGGTATAGTTTTGAAGAGGCGTGTTTCACCATGTAATAGCTTTAGGAAGCTAAATAAAACCCTTCCGGGTCGCTTAATTAGACCAGGCTGAGGCTTGAGGTTGTATAAGGGCTGAAATTAGCTAAGCCTGCTTGACATTCACCTGCGATTGCAGATTGGGACGTACCATTTAGGGATATTAACCCTTTCAATAATTTTCAAAAAATCCTCCGCTCTCTGGCCTTTAAATCTGGCAAACCTTTCTTAGCCAGCGTTTACACTTTTTGTAATTACTTTGGCCCGCGTCCGCAACATAATTGTTAGATTTTGAAATGAATATATATGACCCTCATTCCTTGGATGCTTAGATTTACATACTCCTATTTCTGGACGCATCTATGCGTCAAATCCTTGAAATGGTTAACTTAAACACAGAGTGACCTCGCCCACGTTAGAACTGGGTCAAAATCAAAAGGCAACCTTGAGGTTAGAGATATGATATATACGCTCGGGCCTAGACCCCCATCTGGGCCCCAAAGAAACCGGCGAGTTTTTATGGAACCTTATACGGCCAAAGTTTTGGCAAGGGTGCCAGCTCAACCAGAATGCTGTTATTCAACGGCTTACAACAGTAGCGACGGGCTTGCATCCCCATATCAGCTACATCGTAAGTTACACCCGCTTTAAAGCAGGCTAACCACCGTATAGAATGTGGAGCCTACTAGGTCAACGGGAACCGCGAAGCTTGAGAAGCTTTGAGTTGAGCCGTTGGAGGCCGGAAGGTCGCTTGCGCTTTACGAGGTTCGAAACCGCCCTCGGGGAGGGAGCTTGGGTCGCGGCGCCACCTCGCGAAGGAAGGGAAGCCCGTTTCGCTGACAGACGCTCGCCTCTATCACCTCCCACGGTTGCAGCCGTTTGTCGACGGGTTCAATAGGACAATCGGTGACCTCTTCGAACTCAACCTCCGAGTCCAAACCATCTGAATCGGTGGTATGGAGTTGAAAGGCCTGGCATCGTGCGAGCAAGCCGCCGATCCCACCTGGGGGGGGGGGGGGGGGGGGGGGGGGGGGGGGGGGGGGGGGGGGGGGGGGGGGGGGGGGGGGGGGGGGGGGGGGGGGGGGGGGGGGGGGGGGGCCCCGAAAATTTCCTAGGTTCACGGCCCAAAACCCCCCCGGGAAAAAGGCTTGCAATGTCAAAAGGGGGCGGACCCCCCAAAACGCGCTGTAAATTTGGGCCAACCCCCAGCCCCCCCGGGGAGGTCGGGCTTTTTGGTTTTAACCTGGGTGGGGTTCTTTAAGCTTCCGTTCAAAACCCCTCGAGGGAAAAAAGGTCTGGGTTTGCGGCCGTTTGGGATTACCTTGGGAAAGGAACGGTTGCCCCCGCCTTTTTGGGCAGCCCTCGGGAACCCTCCCCAAAAGGCCCCAGAAAATGGGGTAAAGCTAGGGTTTTCCCAAAGTGCACGGTACAAACTTCTCCGTTAGAGAGCCGGGAAATTCAGCAAAAAAGCCAATTTAACAAAACCCCCAAAACGGTGGCTTGGGCCTGTATTTTTTGCCCAAACTCGGAAGGGGTTTCCCAACCGGGGTTGCCCCTAAAAAAAAAAATTTTTTGGGTTTCAACCTTTGGCTTAAAGGGGTTACAACCTCTTTCAAACCCCCCTCCTTACGAAAACCCAATATTCTCCCCAAACTTTCGGCTAAGCCACCAAAAGCCCCCCAAAACTTTACGGCAGAGATGAGCAAGGCAAAGGTTGCCCAAACCTCGATAGAAAGGATAAAACTAAAAATGCAGCCGAAGCAGAGCATCCGGGCTTTAAGCTCGAGACGAAGCGTAGCAGACATAAAAGCGCGGAGAAGATACGGTGCCACAACCTTCTTGCACCGAGCGATAATAAGTATAGGCTGGGATGGAAACAGCTTAGCCCGCCTCCGATTAATACAACGGAGCAGCTATCCGAGCAACCATCAGCCCAAGCGGTTAACCCCCAAAGTCAAAAGGCAGTGAGGCTCGCAAGGGCTTAAATTTATCAGCCCCAGGGTCACGTAAGCGGGTGATTAAACCAACGGTTGGGTCAAAAACCAATCAACCTGTTCGTACTGAACGTGCACAATAATTGTTTGGCAAAACCAATGCGAAACATCCAAACGCAGAAACTCCCTGGCAAAGCTAAAGGATAGACGGCACCCCGAACCAATTTTCGAACCTACCGTGCGCTCCAAACATGCCCTCCACTAGAGACCAACCCCACCGAGCCCCACGATAAACAAATTTTGGGTAGGGGACCTACACCATAGATAAATCATTGTAGCCCGCTCCAGCTTCCACGGCAAGTCGCACCTTTAACAAGCGCCTCGAACTACCGGGCACACAGTTGGTTAGGTTTTATACCGTGAGCGGCCACCCCTACCTTAATCTATCAAACCTATGCGGTTTAGCTGAGCGTCCACAAAATAAACCTTGGCCCAGTCAAAATCGGCAAGCTTCAAGCCGACTCTACCCAAACCAACCTAAACACCACCCAACTAACCGAGACCATAGGCTCGACGGACGCTACGCTCCACCCGTATCCCAAAGCAATTTCAACCTTGCGATCCTGCTCTTATATCAGCAAGGCCAAATGCGTACTACCCAACCATCGAACCAATCTTGCCCTTATATCAGCAAGGCCAAATGCGTACTACCCAACCATCGAACCAATGTATACTTGCGACGAAGTTGACTCGAAACTAACCCATCCCACCCCAGGAAGCCATGCGAACCAACCCCCCAAATCAAGGATGGGCGGCCAACCCAAGCGCCGGCCAAAAATCCCCAAAGCTTACCTGGGAATGCTTCCTAGCGTACCTTAGCATCAAATACTCGGCCATCGCCTCCACCTGATAGTCCCCACCTCGGCAGTATAACTTGATGGTATCAATAGGGGCCAGGTTGGCTATACAAGCGGCATCGGGGGCGAGGTTGACGATCTCGCTCACCGCCCGCTTGGCTTTGGTTAGACTGGGAGTAGCGCGAAACATAAAATTATAGGTTTAACCCTTTAAAAATTAAAAAGGTTAAACCGCTGTAGGTATCGGTTGATTTTAACAGAGGGTTGGGGTTAAAACCTGAATCGGAGTTGAAAGGGTTGGTATCCGCACTTGGATGGTCTAAGCTTAAGTTGTGGGAGGGTCTCAAATCCTATCGACCTTATCTAAAGATGGAGATTCACCTCAAAGCAGTTGACCCCCCCAAGTCTAGAGGGGTGTCAGGAACTTTGTAGCCAATAACGTTGGGGCCAGCATTAACGGTTATTTAGTGACGTGACAAATAGCTAATGTGCAGTTGGATTCCTCTGAACTTTAGGGTTAATTAGGTACAGCTTTAAAAGGCAACCTCGTTCGATATCAAGTTGAGCCGAATTGCAGTTTATACAAATCAAAATTAAAGGTGATAGAGCTTCTGAATCTAGTAAGGTAAGAGCCGTATCTAAGGCGTAATAGCAGGCTATGTCAAGGGATTAAAATATAAACCTCAAAGGATTTGTAGGTTAACCAAACTTTATAAGAGTACAGGGACCATGAATAATCTGAAAACTTTCAGATGCATAGACTAGGTCATTTTATTTGGAAGAAAGATTTACCCTTTCAGATGCATAGACTAGGTCATTTTATTGGGAAGATTTACCCACCCCACCAATTCCAAATAGGTTGCCAATTTCAAACCTTACATTTTTAACCCTCTATCTAAACCCTTTATAAAATCCCATCAAATAGTTGCCAACCACCATTCTGTACACATTCTTCTGACAATTGGATTATTCGATAAAGCAATAGTTAGGTTCCGGTGAAAATACAAATCCAATCTTATCAATAACAAACCTCCGCCCAATATTTGGGGAATCAGTTTAGCTCAGAGTTTTACTATTGCTCCCAACCCCCAGTGGAATAACCCAAATTTAATCGTTATAATCTGCCAAACCTCCAGCGGAATAGGCAACCTGGCTCCAAACTCTGCCCCCACAATATGTAAGTCTGGGGGAGCATCCCCTACACCTCAACTGCAAGGTATTCCCCACTTTTTGTACTAAAAAGGGCCTAAAAAAAGGTGACCATCCCCCTGGTCACACAGGGCAATCTCTCCCATGTGGTGGGTGAACTGTGGGTGATGGATTACCCTTTAAGGGTTCCTCCCTCCCCACCATATTTGACCATGAATAAGCTTCTCAAGCAGATTGGGGATGTGTGTGCAAAGGTTGCAGTGGGAAGAAGGTGCCAGCCAAAGGGTGAGGGCAAATGCGTTGTTCCAGCTCTGATGTTGGGGTCAACTGAGGGAGCAAAATAGCCTTAAGCAATTTGAAAAACCATCTCCCATGGTAATTTCAGGTTGTTCCAATAAGGCAAAAAATTGAATAATTTGGGGAACTGAACCCAGTGAAATTGAATGTGGGAAATCCATTTGATACCCAGTGGGACAGGGTCCCTTGTGCCCTGGCTATGGGTGATTCCAGTCACCTTCCAAATAAAGTAATTCCAAGCTAATTGAAATCATGGTGGGAGGAACAGTCTATTAGTGAAACTCAAGTGAGAGTTAGATGGCCAGCAGATGGCTGATTCAGCATCAAGTTAGTTGCAAGATTTTGTTCTGCTGAAGTTAGTTAGGATTATAACTCCTTCATTCATATATTTCCCCTTATTCTCTAAGCCTCAAGGCCTTAAGGTAACCGTCACTCACCAAAACAGTTGTCAGTCAATTCTTTACCTTTAGTTTTGTAATAAACTACCCTCTTCTCAACAAAAAATTACTTTATTAAATTCCCTCCAGAGATTGCCACCTCAGCAATCCCAAACATGTTTCACACGTTGCATCACTATTGGGCCCTAGTGGCCATGCTCAACACACTGCTCCCCACTTCTGTTGAATGGGGATATCATATGTGTGACCAGTTGGGGATATTCTCATTTACTAGCGCTCTCTGGCAGAAAGATATGTCCATGATGTTGGAGATCACATCTCCCCGTTGGGTGAAGTTCCATGACCTCACTGCCCAATATATCACTAGTAGCTTCACGGAGAATCCTGCCTCACAGTTATACCTGATGAATCTCCAGTTTAAAAATCCTCAGGGCTATCAGGGGCTTTTATCTGGTTGCTTGTTGGGTTGGTAGTTATGGTGACTACCAGTCATTGTCCTCTTTTTGCTTCCTTCTCACCAGTTGGAAGATTAACCAGGTGGATTCCTCCAATTAATGATCATTATTTGGGATGAAATAGGCCAATCCCAGCGAAATGGCTTATTGACTGAATTTCATATGCTTAGATGGTTACATGGTGAGTTGCTCCCCAAATTGGGTTGAGCCAAATCTATGCATCCCGCTGGGTTTGGAAGTTAGGATTGAGCGGTGCCAATTGCTGGCCAGAATTGGTATAGGGATCTCAGCAGCTAATAGCTGAGGATGATCCATTTGGTTATTTAAGTAAATGTTGGAAGAACCCAATAAATTTGAGTACAGGGTAGCTGAGGTTTTCTCTGGCACCTAATATGTTAATTATTAGTTGATTATGAAAGTCAAACATGAGCTGTCACCTAAGGAAGGTGGAATTCCAAGTAACTGACTAATAAGAGTTGAAGCGTGTCATCTGAAACATCGATGAATCCCCCCCTTGGGTTGGGACCATCTAGTACTAAAAAAAAGAAGCGTGTCATCTGAAAGGAGCTTATTTACAAGTCAAAACAAGTGACTGATGAGGTTTCAAGCACATAATAATCAACTCAAAAGTAAAATGCAAATTTGATATTATTTAATATAATAAATTATACATCTCACAGGTAACTCAAGGCCAAGGATAAGCCAAAACGAATTTAAATACTGGGAAGTATGGGATGAGATGGTTGATGCCAGGGAAGAGAGTAGTGCAGTGGAAGGCTGATAAGAATGGTTGGCTGGAAGGTCCAGCAGAAAGCTGATAGGTCAGCAGTGGGTGCAGTAGCCCTTTTGTAAATAGTATAATTACCTGGTGCTTCCCTTTCAATAAATATCTCCCTTTGACCAAACTACCTTTTAATCAAGTTTATACTTATTCTTGTTAGTTGGGGTTGGGATGAGGGATCCACAAATGGTGCAGGTGATATGCCAAGGGGTCAGCTGGTGCTGCTAGCCCCAAGCCTAAGGCAAAATGGCAAGGGCCAACCAGTCTTCATATTGGTTGGCCTGCTGACTAGTGGAGCCCATTGTCAGCGGAAAAAGCGATTTTCTGATACCATCTATTTATTATGTCGCTCAGATGGCAATGCCCTTGGCATTTGGTTTATCTTCTGGGTGCTCACGCAACCCAAATGGCAGGGCAGTCTCAATTTTATCTTCTGGTTCCATGACACAATACTTTAAATTTAGGGCAGCCGCCTAAGGGAAAACCAGCTCATTTTAGAGACTTGAAGGGGGTTCCAGGAGGTAAAAATATTTTAAAGTTGTCTGAATGGACCAACTATATTAAATCCCTACTCCATGAATATGTCATAACTGATGTCAATCACTCGCCCAAACTTAAGTCAAGATGAGGTGGAAAGTCTTTTGAGTGTTTGATAGCTTATATCTTCATTTACCCTAAAATGAGTCATTCTCTGCCTAACCTGAATTCTCTGGTAACTCACCATTAGCCCTTGAGTAGATTATATACTAGGAGGAAATAATTCTGTAGGGGATCACTTTTGTCCCAATCTGTATCAATAATTAATATATAATTGAAAGTTAACATGTAGTTATTTCTTCCTTAATAAATACATAACTGAAATCATGAGCATTAATACTCCTAAATAACAAAATTTATTGAAATCCTATACTAAAAGCACCAGCACGCGGGAAATCTCCAGCATTTCAACAAGTGGTGCTCACTACATGGAAGCCTGTATGCCACAATCTTTAAATAAACTGGAGGATTTTAAGGTGAATAACCCTCTTGTAACCCCCGCTGAGACTGAATCAAGGATAGTTGCTTTGGAACAACAACTAGCCTGCACTCTGTCTCGTCTTAAAAAGGTTTGAACAACGCCCTTGTCAAGCCCCTCATGGGCTGCTCTTGCTGTCTTAAAACCCTTTTAGAGACAAGCTAACCCCAGGTGAGGGTAGCATCACCTCGTTCCTCTTCATTTAAGAATCCGTTATGGAAGGGAAAACTGATCACCAGAAAACAAAGCACATCCTCCCATGCTTAAGCCCATCACAAGAGGTACTGGTTCCTCATATGGACTCCATCTGTACCTGGGTGGAGGTTAAGGAAGCACTCAATGAGTAATTTAGCTCAACGCCGAGTCTAAAAAGGAAAGAAAAGGCCTTTATTTGCTTTATTATGTAAAAGACAGAATCGGTTACTACTTTTGCTGATCAGTTATACAGTAAAGCTCGTCCACTTTTAATTACAAATATGATATCTCTTGATGATGCCATTGCTGCCATTATGATTTGGTTTGGCTTCTCAAAATTATATAGCAAGGCATATTATCTCAATTAAACTCCATTTTCTGAGCATATATGATATAAAGTAGGCTTTATTGGCTGTTTCAGATTTCCATGAAATTAAAACCACCCAAAGAGCTTGGTTGAAACCTCAAGTCTTAACCATTGAGGATCTTACACCTTTAGTTTGGCACTAGGAGTCCATGATGCCTCTCAGGACCCTCCTGTGGCCGTTCACAACCTGAAACCTGCTTCCACAGTGGTTCTTAAACCAGACATTACCTCACCATGTAAGGTTAGTCAGAGTGCACCACTGGTGACAATGCCATGTTCCCTTTTGTCACCTGGACCCAGCGTTCACACCATGTAGTCAGTTGCGACCTTCTCTCCCATCAAGCCCTCCACAGAGAGGCTGTAAGAAGAGTGTCTACAACTCTCCTGTTTCCAGCGTGGTGGTGCTTGGCGCACAGAGCCAACACATGGAAACTAGCCGTTAGTGCTAAAGCTACTAGCGCCCAGCAGAGGGTGCTGGAGCAATAATAACTAAAACCAAGAAGCGCAATTAGGAACCATCCAAAAACAACGCGGCGCACAAGGAGAGAAGGGGTAAACGGCCCAGGTTGGAGGGTACCTGGGCGAACCAATGGTGCACGTGGGGAAAATCTGATTATGTTCAAAATGGATTAGTTAATGTGGTGCAAGACCTCTGTGAAGGGGTCCATACAAAGGATTGTACAAAATAACATTTTAATAAAATGGGAAAAAATGGGGAAACTTTTATTCCAGAAGTCAACCAACAAGGAATGTTGGTCAGGGAAAACATATTTAAACTTGGGCGGGGGAATAAGGGGTTTGCTGCAGTGGGCCCAAGCACCAACCCACTAATAGGGCAATGCTACTGTCCAAATTAGTTGAATAAGCTGAAACTGACTTCACTCAAGTGATTGATTGAAGTTGGATTCAACCTGAATGTATTGTTTCAAAAACGGAACAGGTTTCAAAACCCTGTTCCTTGACAAACCAAATGGAATTTTCCGCATTAAATTGGTAGACCGTCTGTTTTAATGCCTGGGCTGATGTGAGGGACTGGGCATTTGACCCCACTAGTACCTAACCTGGGCATATTTTTCCCATACCCAGCGTTGGTCTAGAGTATGATTCAGGTCAGGGAGGGCCTGTAGCTTCATCTTCTGGGCCTCCTGGCGCCCAGCCTTATCTTTGGAGTTGGTCCCCACTATGATGTCATGTGCACATGGCATTACCCTCTCCTCCTGATGGGGCTCAACCCCCCTCCAGGGGCTTGCACAAGGGAAAAGTTCATATGGGCATGGGCCAACTTCATGGCAGCAACGGTCTGTTTAGGTTGGGATCCAGCAGCCTGAGGGAAAATGCTTGTGTAAGCTTCAATCAGATCTTGGGCATGCATACAGTCACGCGCTGGAACCCAACTGTTCTCTGCAGAATCAAAGCCCTTCCAGGATACCAGATACTTGAGTCTTCTTTTAATGCATCGGGAGGCCACTATTTCTTCCACCTCCAACTCTGGCACACCATCAACGAGATAAGTCTCTGGAGTCTCTAGTAGGGACCCTTAAACAACGTCAGTTTGCTCTCATAAAACACAGAGAAGATCCAGAATGAAGGGGGGAGATCTAACTGGTATGAGGCATGGCCCACCTTTCTGACAACGCGGTAGGGGCCAATGCTCTTTGGTCCCAGCTTCTTGCATAGCTTCTTGCATAGCTGCTTGATAGGGATGTTATGAGCATCAAGCATCATGAGATCCCCTTCCTTGTATGCAGGACCCACTCAGCTCTTCCCATCAGCGTTCTTCTTATACACCTGCATTGCCACCTCCAAGCTTGTGGACACCCCCTGGTGGACCTTCTTGATTGTCTTGGCAAAGTCCACCACTGCTTCAACCTTAGACCCACAGCTGGGCTCCATGTTAAAGGCGGAATTAAAGCCATGGCTGGCGAAAAATGGGGAACAACCGATTGAGGAATGCAGCATGTTGTTGTAACTAAATTGGGCCATAGGAAGGTGAGAAGCCCAATCTGAATGATCTGCGGCGGTGTAACACCGCAGGAACTGCTCCAAGAACTGGTTCACTATAATTTCTGCCCATCTGATTGGGGGTGATAGGCAGTTGAATGGCAGGGGTGAATCTGAAGAGTCTTACACAACTCTTCCCAAAAGATGGAGGTGAATTGGGGTCCCTGGTCACTGATAATCTCTAGGGGACCCAAAGAGCGCAAACACATGGGTGATGTTAGAGCCTAGCCATCTCAGCTGCAGTTATTGTAGTTCTGCAAGGAATGAAGTAGGCAAACTTCATAAAATGGTCCACCAACACCATGATGGCATCATAACCATCAGAGACAGGTAGTTCTACAATAAAATCAACTGAGAGGGAAGTCCAGGGCCCATCAGTTTTTTGGACTGGTACCAATGACCCTGCTAAAGGTTGACGATTGGGTTTCATCTGGTTGCATACCAGGCACTCCTTACAATACCGCCCCACCCGAGCAGACAAGCCCTTCCA
The DNA here is from genome assembly GCA_022478985.1 of Massospora cicadina. NCBI lineage: Eukaryota > Fungi > Entomophthoromycota > Entomophthoromycetes > Entomophthorales > Entomophthoraceae > Massospora > Massospora cicadina. The sequence goes on from JAKSZP010003984.1 coordinate 256,360, forward strand.
ACTGTGGGTGCGACATATCAACTCCAAGTTCTTTGCTTTCCCTGGATGACCAATGGTGATACCATCATGATGGTCCCGGATGATTTCCAGGCGCAGTGGTCCAGCAGGTACCCAAAGGCGTCACTGGAAACACACCATCTCATCCTTTACATGATAACCCCTGGATATATTCTCTTGATTTGAAGCACTCTTTGCAAGTACCATAGTATTTAACCCAACAGTGGCTGAGAAAGGGTGACCTTTATGAACATACCACATTCCTCCGCGTTTTCCAGAGGTGCAAGCACTGGCCCGTTGGCCAGGGGAGAGGGAAGTTGCAACAGAGTTTTACTTGGAGGAATCATAACCTGTGTGTTGTGAACTTCTACCTCCTTTGGATCAGGAGCTAAAGCAGGGTTGCGGCTCAAAGCATCCACTAAACCATTATTCTTGCCCTTGGTGAACTCATACGTGAATGCAAATTGGGCAAGGGTATTATGCCACCGGGTCTGCCGTGGGGTTAGGACATGAGGAGCATGGTATTACAGCAAGGCACGGTGATCTGTACATATGCAGAATGGTTGGGTAGAGCCATGCAAGTGGTGACGCCAATATGTCAGAGCCTCCACCACTGCTAGTTACTGTCATAAACTGCGTAATTCAACTCTGGCAGAGACATTTTCCTAGAAAAATATCCCACTGGATGCTCTATCCCATCTTCACCTAATTGTAACAAGGCGGCCGCTATGGAGAAGTTGGAGGCATCAGTAGACACAATGAACTCCTTTGCAGGGTCGACATGGCAAAGAACAGACATGGACAACAGGGTGCACTTCACTGCTTGGAAAGCATCCTCAAAAATGGGTGACCACTGAAGCACCTTGGCACCGCTAGACTTGTATAAGGGAGCTGCCACCTCAGACATATTGGGAGTGAACTCCTTGAGGAATGTACACATCCCCAAAAAGCTCCTCAATTCCCTGACCGAGGTGGGGGTAGGCCTTTTCACAAATAGCCTTCTCCTTGTCTGGAGTTATTATGTGTCCCTGGTCAAGAACGACGTTGCCCAGAAAAGTGACCTGGGACTTGAAAAATTCACACTTGGTATTCTTCAACGTCAAGCTGGCTGCCCTTAACCTCTCCACCACTTGCCAAAGGTGTACTGCATGGGACTCCTGATCAAGGGAAAACACCAGGATATCATCCATATAGGCAACCACGAATACCCTCAACAATTTCCCCAACGCTGCATCAATGCGGTGTTGAAAGATAGCAGGGGCATTCTTAAGCCCAAAGGGCATGACCCAAAACTAGAAGATACCTTTTCTGATACAGAATGCGGTTAACCACTCTTGTCCTTTTTTAATCTGGACCTGATTGAACGCATTGAGGCAATCCAGCTTGGAGAAGACCTTCGCCTTCTCCACAAAGCGTGCAATCTGTGAATCCAAAGGGATGGGATGGAGGTCTGGTACAGTAACGTTATTGAGGTTCCAATAGTCTACGCAGGGGCGTAGAGTACCATAAGCCTTCTCAACAAAGAGAAGTGGGGAGCAAAAAGGGGAAATAAGCTGAAAAATTGCACCTTTGGCTAGCTGTTCCTTCACCCACACATCCAACGCCTCTTCCTCCCAGACAGTCAATGGGTAAATAGGGGAAGATATACACACCAGATCCACAGTGAGCTTAAAGTCACAATCATATTCAGAGTGCTCAGGAAGTGTGTTAGCGGATGCTGCATCAAAAGAAGATTCCAACTCAATAAAAAGGAAGGTAAGGAAAGTTCCACGGAGGGCTCCAGCAAAGGGGCAAGCTTAAAGGTGGGAATATTGGGCAAATGAGGTAATTTGCCCTGGGTGTTATCCTCCGACAAAGGAACAATCAACATGTGACCATTGGCCAAAGTCAAGGATAGAGTTTTTTCTTTCAAATTAGTCCTGACGTCAAACTTTTTCCACCACTCTACACCCAAAATAATGGGGAACAAGAGGTTTCAGATAGCTTGAAAGGGTTGGACAGAAGATAGGCGCCCACCTGGTAGTCCACTAATCCCATGACGTTCAGTTTAGGGATACCTTGAGAAGCCCCACCTCTAACCATACCACCTGGGGAGTAACTCAAAACAAGGTAGTCAGCAAGGTCATGGTCAATAAAATTGTTAGAGGCACCAGCATCCACTAAAATGTTTGTGGTGAACTTCCCCCTAGGGGATGTGAGGGTAGCAGTCAATAAGAAGTATCCAGAATGGGCTTCATCCAAGGCAGAAAATGCCACTACCTCCCCTGAAATTCTTCCTCTGGCATGAGCAAGCCATCAGGGTATGTGTTGGAATCATAGAAGGGGGAGGGATAATGGGCCACTCTCTGTAAGTCTTGGGGAACGTCCTTTGGCTCTTGATCAGGTCATCTTCCCATTCCCAAATAAAAAGACACCGAAGATGATGGCAGTACCTCTCATCACTCAGGGCAACCTCGCTCACATAGTAGATGAGCGATGGGTAACAGCCCGTCCACTTCAGATCCCACCTCCAATACCCACACTTACCTTGGCAGAACTGTTGTGGGAATTAGTGAAATCTGTGCTGAGATTACCAAATTGAAATCGGTCAGATCTAATTCAGCTGGCAATCTGGCTGATGCCCAAAATTTGGATGACTGTAAAAGCATGAAGAATGAGATATTGGCCGGATCACCCAACGGTTCCAGTTCAATCTCCAGACCAGTTGAACAAATATCAAGTGCTATTGACAAGGGTTCAAAGCCATCAAATAGTAATTTGGGCGTTGTGTTCAATGTGCTGCTGTTGACCAAACAAACGGTTAAATGACTGAGCGCAAGCAGGTTGGCTGTCCCAAACCTGTTCCCAACCAAATAGACCTGTCCCTATAAGGGATGGCCTTGGGGGATTCCCATCACCCGTCAGGCCAAATGCCATCATGCTAATCGTTGGAAACGTAGTCAAGCCCTGGTTCAGACGTTTGAGGTCAAACTGACAGAGACTCAGCCCACCACCAAATTTTGTGATTTCAGTTTCCAAAGAATAAACCCCCCATTCCCAAATAATGCACTGGTTAGGCCGAATTTGTTGGGTCCCAACCCCATCCTGTCACTACCCAATCGACCACTATTTGATCAGTTGCATGGCACTGAGAAAATTTTTGGTCGATTTTTTACTTTCCTTTCCCAATAAAATTTTACCAAAAGAGATCCAAATTCTTATTTTCCTTTCCAACTGCACCCCAGATGGCACTTCCCTGGTGGCCCATCGCCCCACACTCTGGGTGGGTTTTACCAATTCTCTTGATATTCCTCACCTTGTTGTTGTACCACCACTTTGCGGTATCACATTTCCTGGCTTCATATCAAGTCGTACAGTCAGCAATGCCTCTGGCATTCTGGCTTGCTTTCTGGGTACTCACAAATCCAGCCTGGCAGGTCGGTCTTAATCTCTTCTGCCATTTCCATGACACTCTCACTACTGAGGCCACTTATCCCACCATACCTTCTTCAGAGCATATACATTATTATATATTAAACAAAGTTCCCTTTCCACTTCTTGAGTGCCCTGAATCATGGTAGGGGTCAAACGTGGGTTCTCAGGGGTAATCTGATATACAGGAATAGGGTCCTCATCTAGGCCATATGAGCTAATAAATGGTTCAGAGGGAGAGACAAGGTTTTCGTTATAAAACGCATTTTAGATGCAAATTAGCCTATCCCTTGAACCACGACGGAATGCCCAACGTTATCCATGCCCAACACCCCCAGGCCCAACTGTGCCAATTCTGAAAGCATCAGCTGAACGTGCGGGTGAAGGGAAACTCGTTTATTTAATTTGAAAGTGACAGATTCAGCGGAAAGTTGGGGAATTACAACTTTTGGACCTTGAAGCGTCCATATCCACCAGATACAAACACAAAGGGTGGATATTTTTCAGTTGGAGGCAACCATAATAACGCTGAGTTGCTCCAACCATCAGGAAAAATAGGAAACTGTGGTGCGGCTAATGTAAGCTGACTCCCACAGCTGACTCCCACAGCTGGCGCCCACTGTTCCCACTTCAGAAAAGTTCCACACGGAAAAAGTTCATGCACATAAAATTAAGGGGTTAGTCAACTAATGTAAGGAGAGTGTCTATAACTTTCCTGTTTCCAGAGTAGTGGTGCTCAGTGCACAGAGCCAACACATGGAAACTAGCCATTAGTACTAAAGCTACTAGTGCCTGGCAGAGGGTGCTAGAGAAATAATAACTAAAACTAAGAAGTGCGATTAGGAACCATCCAAACTGTTGCGGTGCACAAGGAGAGAAGGGGTAAACGGCCCATGTTGGAGGGTACCTGGGAGAACCAATGGTGCACGTGGGGAAAATCTGATTATGTTCAAAATGGATTAGTTAATGTGGTGTAAGACCTCCGTGAAGGGGTCCACACACAGGATTGTACAAAATAGCATTTTAATAAAATGGGAAAAATGGGAAAATTTTCATTCAGAAACTCGACCAACAAGGAATGTTTGTCAGGGAAAACATACTTAAACTCAGACGGGGAAATAAGGGGTTTGCTGCAGTGGGCCCAAGCACCAACCCACCAATAGGGCAATGCTACTGTCTGAATTAGTTGAATAATCTGAAACTGACTTCACTCAAGTGATTGATTGAAGTTGGATTGGACCTTAATGTATTGTTTCAAAAATGGAACAGGTTTCAAAACCCTGTTCCTCAACAAACCAAATGGAATTTTCCGCATTAAATTGGTAGACCGTCTGTTTTAATGCCTGGGCTGATGTGAGGGACTGGGCATTTGGCACCCCACTAGTACCTAACCTGGGCATATTTTTCCCATACCCAGCGTTGGTCTAGAGTATGCTTCAGGTCAGGGAGGGTCTGTAGCTTTATCTTCTGGGCCTCCTGGCGCTCAGCCTTATCTTTGGAGTTGGTCCCCACTATGATGTCATATGCACATGACAGAGGCCTCCTACTGCAGCTCAATTGTCATGCTCCTCTGAGAAGAAGTCTCCAGTTTGAAGTTTGAAACATGCGCTCAAGGTGCAGCCCAAGACCACCAAAAAAGAGCTTCAGGCAAGGCCGCTAAAGTAGAAAAGCTTTCCCCATGACTAAAAAGGTATTGAGCATTCTAGAGGCTACCACTGCAAATAAAGAAGAGTTTGCTGACAAGGCTTATTGAATTCAGAAAATTGATGAGTCTGACGCGTCTAACTCTAATTTATCACTTATCTTTCTTCAATGTGCATTGACAACCAATCTGATGACAAATCTGGAGGGGGTTATGAGAAAGTTGGATATTATGTCCTAAGAGACCTCACTTAATTAAAGATGACGGAAAAGTTGAGCTTTGAAGGAGCTACCAAGACCATAATACCCAAAGAGACATACCTTAGCCAAGTTCAGGGGCGCCCAAAGGCTTTTGACACTGATAGCAATTATGACCAGTTCAGTGCAAAGCTGATCTAACCCATTCAGCTTAGTCATACTCTCAAAATCCATTAAAGAGAGGTACCCTGAGACTGCTAAAAGACTTGCCTCCACTTTCTGTCTTAAATAGGTTTTAGCTCTCCCCCTAGCTTTGGTGGATCTGTAACCAAGGTAGAGGTTGTCATCAACAAAGCCTGGGTTATGGCCATCCTGGACACTGGCGCCCTCGATAGATGTGATCTCTTCAAAAATGATCAAGAAGATTAAGTTGGCGCCTGATTAGAATACTCTCAAGAGTAAGGGAATGTGGGCCCCAACAGTACTCGTGCTATTGAGGTTTACTCCTCCTTACCCCTTCAAATTGGGAAGCTCCTCCTGTCAGTACCTTCAGTGTCCTTAGATAGCCAAACATATTATATGCTTATTTGCACTCAATTCATGCTTGATACGATGGAATCATCAATATGAAGCAGGGTTATCTCTCCTTGCTCACTATGAGATTTCCCTGGTTTTTAACAATAAAGATTCTAACAAAAATACATAATATTTACTAGTTAAGTACCCCTCTTCTGCTTTATCCTTATTTTACACCACATCTGGGAAAAACACAAAAAAGTTGCTTATTTTAGTGAAAGCTTCAAAGGTTATCCCCTTTTATGCTTTTGAGGAGGTAATAACCAAGTTTTGTGAACAAAGAGGGATTGACAAAAAGATTGCCTTATAAAACCCTTGAACTATTTATTGCACATAACAAGCATTAATGGAGTAAGTCCCATAGAACCTAGAGTATTGATGGGCTTTCTAGATCCTGACTACCAGCGACCTATCACTGTTTTATTGGGGAACCTCACCATTATGGATATTACTGTAAAAAATAAGGAGATAGGAAAAGGCTCCCTGATCCCAATTGAAAAAATTTCAGTCATGATTCTGATATGACTGGACAATAATATTGGAACAGCTAGGGAAGATTGGAAAGAATCCGCCAAACAGGATATAAGTTACAATTATTGAGTGCATTGAGATGAGGCGATATTAAGATATAATGGGTTATTATTGGATAGCCTCTAAATAAGGCGATAAGGCAATAAGGCGATGGCAACATTTGACAAATATGAATTAAATCTCTTACAATTAGGTCAATAGAGAGCTAAAGAATAACAAGCTGAAATTGAGGAGAATCAGTGGAATAGAATAATCCAAGCTATGGGAGTGTTATTGTCTGAAGCCGCTGTATAAGCGAGATGGGCGATTGAAAGAAGTAAGTTGTTAATAGTAGAGAGAGACGTTACATCGATGAATCCCCCTTGGGTTGGGACCATCTAGTACTAAAAAAATAGAGAGAGAGAGTGTAACAGCAAAAGGTTGCTGTATTTATTGAACTAAATAAAAGAGTCATTTAGGCGATTGCTCCTATATTTTAGTATATTTTCAAATGTGTCCAAAGAACTGATGATCCCCACATCATCTGTCTGTTGTTCAGTTGGTTTAACCTGTATGAACAATATGGCGGATCCTAATGATACTGTCTGAAGTTATAACAGTGGTGCTCACTACAGGGGGCCATTGATCAACCACCAAGTACTTCGGATCTCAAGCTGCCAGCCATGTCTTATACAGCCTGTGTTGCTGGGGAATCTTCATGAAACACTGCACCAGCTGGGCATGAGGAACTCAAACTCACCTTAGACGCAGTGCTCCAAAAACAGGATGAACTTATTCAAGAACGAAATGCTGTCATGTACCAGCTTGATAGCTCATTTAGTCAAATGAAAATTCTGGGACAACAAAACAAGGAGCTCACCAACTGGTTGAATGATACTACCAAATGGCTGCAGTGCTCAGAGCAGAAATTGACCAGACCCTCTCGATCTCCTCACTGGGACAAGGATGAACAACAATGGAGGGAATAATACAAGGAAGAATATGACGCTGGTAGGAGCTGCTACACCCAGGATGGTAGTAATGGATATGAATATGAGTTGGAGCACTAATTCCCTCAAGTAATGGCAGTGCCGCCCATGGAAAAAGGTCATACTACCCCTGAAGCAGCAGACATCCCAACTTCCACAGGTCCATCTCCTCATCGGGATGCTGCTTTTAGGTCCTGACCCTTTTCTCAGTATGGCCCATAAAAGTCGTAAATAGGATGAGTAGGTTAATATCAAGAAACTACCTCCGTTTGATTGCAATGGGAATATCCATGGTTTCTTCAAACAATTTGAATTTGCAGCAGAAGGTGCATCAAATAGATGGAAGATAAACGGTTGATATCCTCCTTGGATGTTGGTAGTGCCAATCAAGTCACCTGTTACCTCCCAAGTAGCTCTGTTACCTATATAGATGTAAAAGATACCATGCTTCACTTGTTTGGGGGTACCACAAAGATGTCACAGCGGAAAGCGGGATTCTTAGTGATTGGATTCTGCCAAAATGAGACTCTCCTGGAGTTCGCTGATTGATTTATGATGGAAGCTCACGTGCTGATTGGGCAGGATACTTAGCAGAAGATGACATGTGCATTACTATGATCTCCGCAGTGAAGCCATACTGAGAGCTTCACAATGTCATTTTGCCACTTTTGGATGATGACGTTCCCCTTCTCAAAATTGTACAGTTTTTGTGTCGCATATCCCCTAACTTTCCACCACCAATTATGGAACAGAAGACTACCTCCTCTACTGTGCCCTCTTATCCAGGAGAATAATTTTCGTCTGACTCACATTCTTCCTAGCAACCCTCAACCTTAGTATAGCTCTGTGCCTCATCTTCAACTAAATTATACTCAACAGTTTGATCATCATCTAGGAGCTGGTTACGAAAACCGTCAGCAACCTAGCTACCAACCAGGACATAGCTATGCCAAACGTCATCAATCATCTTACCAATCTGGGCCTGGTTACGCCAAATGACCCCAAACTTTCTGACCTGGACCCTCTTATGAAAATCAAGGATGTGTCACTTATGGGGTTAGCTGTTATGAATGCGGCCGCCCTGGTCACTTGGAAAAATTCTGCTATAACCGCAGTGTGCACTACATACACCAAGATCAATACTACCAGTGAAAAGCTGGAGCGGAGTAGAGATGTGACTCTCTACAACTACGATTCCAACCCAATATGTCCCTAAATCAATAGTAGTATATCCTGTGGAAGTCCCTCAGTACAATGACAGAATTTTATACCAGCAGCCAGTTGGAGGAGTAAACGTAGTAACATGAGCTCAAGCCAAGGCCGCAGCGAACAAAGGATCACCAGAACAACTGAAGCTTTATGCCTGTCAAATGCTTGATCAAGCTTCCTCAGACAAGCTGGATTCTGCCACAGATGCGCCAACTCTGAAAGGAGTAAACGTTGCCCTTTTGGTAGACGCCATTGTCAAAGAGTATCCCAAAGTTGGTGAGGGGATAATGAGTTTTCTTGAAAAAAGAGATCCCTTAAATGTCCACATATTAAACATTCAATATTCTTCTTATTCTGAGTGTACATACTGTGATATTTTTTAACACAAAATAGAGTTCACACTATAATAGATACTGGTACTCCAGTCAACATAGCTTCCATTAAGTTGATGACAAAGTTGACATTAAAGCCTGATGTGGACCATCGAACTGTGTATGTAACTACTGGAGCAGAAAGCACCATCTCTGAGGGAGCTTATAGTGCGCTACCTCTGCACTTTGGGTATATTGTTGTCATAGCTCTGAAAATTGTGCTACCAAACAAAAACTACAGCTTGCTAATCAGAACCGCTTTCCTGTGACATTTTGGGGCTGTTGTTGAAATGATGGAAGAGACCCTAGCCATTTTGGGACAACGGATGTCAATTTATTTCACCACCAGCGGAGTGCCAAAGGATCTGGTGCACATGAGCCAAATCAATCTTGCATATAGTGGTGGGGTGATGAAAGTTTGCTATCACTGACTAAAAAGCAAGACTTAACCCCTTCCCTAGCAGATATATGAATATCAAGGGATACCTCTCCGAGCTGCAGGGCCCATATCTATTCCCTCTGGACATCAAGTTCTAGTGAATACTGAGTTAGAGGTGGAAGTGCCTAATGGACTATATGGGAAACTCATTGGGCTCTATCACCAAACACGGTTGGAGCCTCATGTGGCTCCAGAGATTATACTTCCAGGCCATGGAGAGATTAAGGTTTTGTTAGCAAACCTCCAGAGTGAACCAATGCAAATCTGCGGACACCAAATAGTAGCATATTTACATTTGAATCCAATAGAAGAAGTATTCAGGTTCATGACTTTGTGTCATTGGACAAATTTGGTCTACCAGTAGAGGCACCAGCCGGTATAATGATGGTGGTACTGCAGAGTAATTTAATAGGGCTATTGAAAGAAAAAATAGACCAAGCAATAGCTTTATTTCAGAAGTACAAGGGGATTTTCTCTGTCAACGATCATGACTTAGGGTGTGCTTAGGGGCTGGTTCATCAAGTGGACACAGGAGATCATCCCACTTTAAGGTCTCAAATGCTCCACTGATCAAGGGCAGTGGAAGACGTTATCACTAATGAAATTGAAAAGTTGCTGGAGCAAGGGATGCTAAAACCATCCAAGGGTCCGTGGGCTTCGCCCATATTGATTGTAAAAAAGAAGGACGGCACCAACTGCATAGTAATAGACTACCAGAAGCTCAATAGTATTGCAAAAAAGGACTTGTACCCCTTGCCAAGGATTGACAATGCTTTGGATCGATTAGGGGGAGCACATTATTTTTCAGTGATGGACTTGATATCCAGTTACTGGCAAATCAAACTACCCATGGTGGAACAAGAAAAATGTGCAGTAATCACATCCAAAGGCCTTTTTAACTAACTTGGATGCCTCAAGGGCTGTGTAACGCCTTGGCTACGTTTCAGCGAGCCATGGACACTATTTTTGGTGACCTGAAGATGTCATGTGTCCTCATATACCTTAATGATATTAATTTTTTTCTCTCAAACATTTTTGGAGCACCTCGATCATTTAGAAGCAGTATTCCGCCAGCTTGCTGAGGCAAACATCAAAATTAAGCATCAAAAATGTAACTTATTCAAAGATCAGTTGAATTACTTGGGGTTTGTGGTAGACTCTAAGGGGCTGAAAATACAGCTGGCTAAGGTGGAGGTCATCAGCAAAATGACTACACCTAATAGTAAACGCAACATACAGGTATTTTTGGGAATGGTCAGTTACTACTAGCGCTTCATCCCTAATTTTAGCTGTATTGTGGGGCCACTATTTGAGTTGTAAAAAAGGATGCAGTGTTTAGATGGAAGGAACGTTGTCAATACGCCTTTGATACACTTTATACAGCGCTGATCAGTGCAGTGGTTTTACGTTATCCAAAATTTGATAAGAGTATCGTTCAGATGGATGCATCCCTTTCCGCTGTTGGGGCAGTACTTTCTCAGAAAGATCAAGGGAGAAGAGCATCCGTAGTTTACTGAAGTCAAAGTTTAACTGCCATGAGGTAATTATACTGTGACTGAGCAGGAGTGCTTAGTGGTGATCTACACACATAAGAAATTTAGAGTCTACTTACATGGGGTAAAGTTTAAAGTTGTAACAGATCACACGTCATTATGTTGGTTACAGAACCTCAAAGAACCTGAAGGCCATTTGGCTTGATGAGCTCTTAAGCTGCAGGCTTATGACTTCGAGATCCTTCATTGCCTAGGAGTAAAGCATCAAAATTCTGACTGTTTATCTCGATTGCTGACTGTTGCCATGACGGCGGACCTCAGTGATGTGATATATGATAAGATGCTCAGCGTAAAATAAAATGACTAACTGCCCCAAGTGATCAAAGCATTAAATGAGATGAAAATGTGTACCTTCCAATGGAATGGGGAACTGTACAAGCAAATTGGTGATTCTATGGTAAATTTTCCGTGACCCTCAACATGGCAGGGAATTATTATGAGCACCCACAAGGCAGTCAAACATGGTGGGGTGTGCAAGACAAAGGAGTTGTTGCGCCCTTAGTACTATTGGGAAAGCATGAGCCTTGACGTGCTCAAAACCATTTCCTGTTGCCATCAGTGTCAAGTGGAGAAGACATTTCACCATAAGTCTTCATACCAGGTAGTGAAACCTCATATTGCTTGGCACACGGTTTCCCTTGATGTTGTTGGTCGCTTTCCAACAGAAGCCAACTAGTGTAAGTACATTCTGGTGGCTATCGACCATTTGACCTGATAGATCAAAGTGAGGGTGATATGGGATTTGGGGGTGGTCACAGTGGCCAAGTTCATAATAGAAAGCATTATTCATTGACATGGCTGCCCTCAGTTCATTCTTACTGATAAAGGAATAACTTCACCTTGCACATCCTCCCCAAACTGAACGAGCTAATGGGTATCCACGGAGTTCTGATGACTCCATACCACCCTGAGTCCAATGGAATGGTCAAATGGGTGAATGGGACTTTGGTGAATATACTACAAAAATTAGTAATGGATCAACCTTCTGATTGGAGCTCCCTCCTTTCCACTGCCATGTTTGCCTATAGCATTAGTTACCATTCCGCCATGGGGAAGAGCCCCTTCCAACTACTATATAGCTGACACCCAGCTGTTCCGGCATTACTTTATTTGTATGTAGAAGACATCAGTGGAATGGAACCCCACCACTATTTGACTAACCTTGCAAACACTCTGATCAAATTACAAGCCAAAGCATATTCCTTCATCTTAGCCAATAAGATCAGGAATCAGGCTGCCGATCAGGTATGTTGTAGTGGGTTGATGCAGTTCAAAGAAGGCGATATAGGTCTCTTCCATGATCAACATGGATTTGGCCAAAAACACAAGCTGGCCATTATTCGGATTGGTCCATTTGAAGTTATAGAGAAGACTGGGGTCAATGTGTATACCATCAAGGACCCCGCAATTGTTCAGATCATTAACTGAGTGCACGTGAATTTCCTCTGACCATACAAGCAATAGGAGCCTTATTGTCCAGTCAAGGAGGGGTAATGTCACGATTCCAAAAAAACTGGATGATAACCCTTAGAACAGCTAGGGCGGATTGGAAAGGATCCGCCAAACAGGATATTAGTTAAAATTATTTGAGTGCCTCAAGTTGAGGTGATATTGGGATATAAGGGGTTAATATTGGATCGCCTCTAAATAAGGCAATAAGGCAATAAAGCGATGTCAACATTTGACAAATATGAATTAAATTGCCTACAATTAGGTCAATAGAGAGCTAAAGAATAACAAGCTGAAATTGAGGAAATCAGTGGAATAGAATAGTCCAAGCTATGAGAGTGTTATTGTCTGAAGCCGCTGTATAAGCGAGATGGGCGATTGAGAGAAGTAAGTTGTTAATAGTAGAGAGAGTGGAACAGCGAAATGTTACTGTATTTATTGAACTAAATAAAAGAGTCATTTAGGAGATTGCTCCTATATTTTAGTATATTTTCAAGTGTGTCCAAAGGACCAACGATCCCCGCATTTTCTTCCTGTTGTTCAATGGGTTTGACCTGTACAAACAATATGGCGGATCCTAACAATACCATTTAAAATTATTACAGTTGCCAAAATCCATTTTATTGGGTTCTATGTTGGTTATGGGCTGACCAACTGACCAATTGTTACATATGCTGCCTAACGTCCATATTTAAGATGTCTTAACCCCCAATGAGCTTGAAAAAGATTATGATTTATTAGAGGTTTATGAGAATGTTTTCTAAAACTGATACTGGCTTTGGCTATAAGAAGGGTTGGAGGCAACCATTGATGCTGGTGATGCTCGTCCCATCTGGTCTAAACTATATCATAAATCCAAAGTCGAAGAGCACCAAATGAGGACAGAGCTCAAATAGTTACTAGATGCTGGATTACTAGTACCTTCCCAGAGCCTTGGTCGTCTCCTCACTGCTCATTAGATGTATTTCATAGGGTAGTTATGGATTAAAGAAAATGAAAAACCTCACAAAAGAGGATAGTCTTCCTATCCCTTGCATTGACAACCCTCTAGCACAACTCTATGGCTCCATCTTCTTCTTCACTATGGATTTGGCCAGCAGCTACTAACAATTTAAATTTCTCTATAAGACCAGGAGAAATGTGCTCTTAATTGCAGTGAGGGCTTATTACAGCCCATTCGCCTACCCTAAGGGCTGTTTAATGCGCCCGCATCATTCCAGTGAGCCATAGATCATAACTTACAAGATCTCAAGCTAGCTTGTATAATAGTCTAACTTGATGAAATTACAGTCTTTTCTGAAGCCTTCAATGTGCTTTTTACTTCTCTCAAGGAAGTTTTTCAACGCTGGCGTGCATCCAAAATTAAATGAAGCCATCAATTGTATTTTTTTCCAAAAGAGAAAAAAACTTTTGGACATGCCATTTTGCAAGAAGAAGTTCTAACTTTTACAAGTTAAGGTGAAGCTATTTCCAAAATGCTGGCGCCAAAAACCCTCTGAGTTATCCAGGTGCTTCTGAGCATGATGGAGTACTACATTAATTCATCCTCAAGTTCGCCCATCTGATTGAGCCTCTCATCCAATTATTAGCCAAGAAAACTCCTTCCTATTGGGATGCTGAACAAAATGCCATATTTGAGACGTTAAGAAGTTGTTACAAAAACGTCTGATACTATGTCACCCAGATTATGGTAGCCTTTCAACTTTTTACTAATGTCTCTTACTATGCCGTTAGAGCCACCTTGTTCCAGTTGGATAAAAATGTTGAGGATCCCCCGTTTCCTACTTCAGCAAGATAATATCAAAGACTGAACGCAACTACAGTGTCACCAAAAAGGAGTGCCTTGCTGTCCTATTAGCTGTAAAATATTACCAACTCTTTCTTATATGGAGCTTCATTTCCTGTGCTTACTGACTACACCTCCTTAAAATAATTACAAAATATGAAGGATCCTACTGAACGGTTGGCTCGTTGGGTACTGACACTCCAACATTATGACATAAAGATTAAACATCAAGCTGGAACCCACCATATGAATGTTGCTAAGTTGACTTGGCTGCCTGTTCTCCACCTAGATGATAGTGAAGCAGAGAGGCTGCATGAACTCCTTATGACCACTAATGCTTGGGATGATGAGGATGAGCCTTTTAGAAAATGCTGCTGCGAACCTCCTGCAACACCACGGTAGAGAGCAGAAGTTATACAAAAAGGTAGGGCAAAGCGGCTGCCTTATCTCTGACCTTCAGAACGAGTACCTGTAATCATGGAGTATTATTATACCCTTAGGCTGGTTTTAGAAAACTTTTGAGTGGGTTAAATAACGGTACTATTGGGAGGGAATTATGGAGACCATTATCAAAGACCTGGATGCCTGCTTAACATGTAAAAAGCAGACCATTAACAAGACAAAGTACCAAAATCAACTTACTACCCCCAACAGCCATTCCACACTATAAGCTTATATGTAGTAGGTCCTTTACCCTAGACTATAAATGGGAATAGATACATACTAGTAGGGATTGATCATTTTACAAAATGTATTGAAGCTGTGTCTCTCTCAGCCCAAACTGCCGAAGCTACTGCCACTTTCCTTCATCAGTATGTTTTCACTCACCATGGTTGCCCCAGGTTCTACTCTGTGACAATTGGAGAAACTTTACCTCTAGATTGGCTAAAATGCTGGCTACCTCTATGGGAGCGCAACAAATTTTTTCAGCACCCTATAACCCCTTTACAAATGGTACGGTGGAAAGAGCCAATGAAACCCTGGTATCCATCTTACAAAAAATTGCCACTTAAGATCCCCTCCAATGGGATCAGTTTTTGACTAGTGCCCTTATGGCGTATTTTATCTGCTACCACCAAACCCTCATAATTTCTCCTTTCCGCGTTTTGTATAGTCAAGAACCTGGAATACCTGCTCTCCTAGCCAGAGATGTCTTCTCTGCTAACACCAATGATCATCACAAGGCCCTGAGAAAACTGGCTTAATGCATTTTTCAGTTACAATCTGAAGCTATTGTTAACCTAGCCAAAATTATCATCAAAGAGGGCCAAGAAGCTAATGAGCTCAGACTTCCTCTATCTACTTGTCACGTATCTGACCTTATTTGTACTACCATAACCACATTATGCCCAGAATTGAGAAACTTGGATTCATTTAGGAAAGTGCTTTCAGAGTCACTTATAAGCAGAGTGACAAATATTCTATCACATCGCTTACCTCTGGAGTCACTATAAACAGAATTCACAAGCAATTATTTTGTCCCTTATTACCCTCTTTTATCTCTGAAGGAGGTAATGTCAGACGATTGGATGTTTAATGAGTGAATAGGAATGTTCTGTGTAAAATAATTTTAATTTTAAGTTTAAGAAACCCTTGCCCAATATTTGGGGGAACCAGTCATCTCGGAGTAATACTATTACTCCCAACCCCAGCTGAATAGATCAAATTTAACTGTTATGAATCCTCTGAAACCCCAGTAGAACAAGCAAACTGACTCCAAAGTCTTCCTCACACTACTTTAAATTAAGTACAGCCACCTAAGGGAAAACCAGCCCATTTTTAGACATGAAGCGGGTCCTGGGAGGTGAACATATTTTAATGATGTCTGGTTGGGCTGACTATATTAAATCCCTCCCCATGATTAATGTCATACCTGATGTCAATCACATGCCCAAACTTATGTCAGAACGAGGGGGAAAGTTTTTGAGATATTTGATAGGTTACATTCTCACATATCCAAAATAAGCCATACTCCTCATAACCCAAATTCTTGGGTATCTCACTTTAGCCCTTGGGTAGTTTATATACTAGAAGGCAATAAATTATTAGGGATTCGCTTTTATCCTCATTTATAACATTGATAAAAAACTTTTATATATATAAAAGTCAACTTGTGGTTATTTTTCCCTTAAATTACTTAAACTAAGTCAAGTGCTTTAATAGTTCTACAACCGCAAGACTGTTGAAATCCTGTTTTAAAAGCAATAGCGATTCAGAAATAGACAGGTTTACAATAACATTATCAAAATCTTGACTTTAAATCTGTCACCACCCTCTTAGGAATGCTGTTTGGGAATGCCGCTATATTGATGAAAATAGCTTCCTTCAGATCAGCAATAGTTTGCATTCTTCCAAAGTATATTACTTCGACTTAAGGTAGCCTCAAAGAAAAAATAATCATAATGTCCTAAACCCAACATTCCAAGAAAAAATTGGGATTCTATTCCAGGTATTCAAGAACCAACAACAGCATCTAGAGTCTCCAGGCACCACCATTTTAAAGGTTTTTGAGAAAGAGCTACTAGGGGTAAAGGAATTTGAAGTATATGTGATTGAACATGGATCCTGCACTAAAGTTTAAACTGAGGGCATGTGGCATTGAAATTGTCAAGAGAGTGCATGTATCGCCCTTGTTACTGTAGAGGTAGTGGGGAAGGTCCACCCCACAACCTGGGAAAAACCCACTAATAAGAGAAGAAACAGGGCACCGCAGAGGAGGATGGTTTACCAAGGGCTCAGGATGAGGGGTTGCACTAATTACATTATACAGGACCCCAAGAAGGTTGGAAAAGAGGGTCAACCAAAAGTACACATTTAAAATAAAATGAAAGGGGGTTTTATTATCCAGATGACCAACAAAGAAGGTTGGTCATGAAATAATGATTATAAAGAATTGGGGGGTCATTTTTCATTAGGTTATGCACTGCGTTTAATCCAACCAATTGTCATAAACAGCCATCTTTTGTGGTTTTTAGCTCAAGTGCAAATGTACTCAGTTAATTGATTGATAAAAGTATTTTTAGATTGGTAACATGGTAAACTGAATGGGTTTTAAAGACCAGTTCTCCTACTAAATATAACATCCCGTTGTTATTTAAAAATAACTTGTGAACCTTAGGGTCAAGGCTGTGATGTCCCATATCCATCACGTGCACCCCTTGAACCAATTTGGACATATTTTGCCCTCACCAAGTGTTGGTCCAGGGTGTGCTTCAGGTCAGGAAGGTTCATCAACTTGCTCCTCTTGGGTTCTTCATGCTCAACTTTGTCTTTACAATCTGTACCAACTATCAAGTCATCTGACTATGGCATTACCTTCTCATTATTTCAAGGCTTTACCTTCCTCCAGGGGCTTCATCCAGGGAAAAAGTTCTCGTAACAGGAACTAGATTCATGGCAGTGACAGTTAGTTTGGCCTTGGGCCCATGAGCATCTGTAAAATTCTCGTGGAATGCATCAAGAAGGTCCTGGGCATGAATGAAATTCTAGGATGGGACCCATCTGTTCTCTGTTGCATCAAACCCTTTCCACTACATCAGTTATTCCAGAATTTCTCTTCACCTGACTGGAGGCTACCACCTTCTTTACTTCCCACTCTAGAGTTCCTTCCACAAGGTACGCCTTTGAAATATTAGGCAGGGGACCTTCAAACAAAGACAACTTGCTCTTATGGAGCACTGCAAAGATAAAAAACGATGGGGACAGATTCAACTGGTAAGAGGCGTGACCCAACTTTATGATAATGCGGCATGGTCCTATCTTCTTTGGGTTCAGTTTACTGCATGGCTGCTTGATTGGAATATTTCTAGCATCCAGCATCACGTGATCCTTTCCTTGTAGGCTGTCCCCACCCAACGCTTACCATCTTTGTTCTATTATATATCTTCATAGCCACCTCCATATTGGTGTTGACCCCTTGATTGACTTTCTTGATGGACTTGGCTGAGTCCACCACTGCTTCCACCCTGGACCCACCACTGGGTTCCATATTAAATGAAGGGTTAAAACCATAGTTGGCGAAGAAAAGAGATCACCCAATGGAAGCATGCTGGGCGTTTTATAATTGAATTGATTCAGAGGAAGAAGATAAGACCAGTCAAATGGGCAACTGCAATGTAACACTGCAAGAACTGCTCAAGATCTAGTTCACTCACTCTGTCTGCCCATCTTACTGGGGATTGTAGTCAGTTCAGTTGCACGGATGAATATGAAGCGTTTTACACAACTCCTCCCAAAACATAGATGTTAACTGAGGTTCTCGGTCACTGGTATGCTCCTGGGGCGCCTCATGAAGGGATAACACATGAGAAACAAAAAGCCTTGCCATCTCCGCCAGTGTTATTGTGGTAGTAAAAGGAACGAAATGGGCTAACTTTGTTATTTGTTCATCATTACCATGATATCATCATAGCCATCAGGCGCAGTTAACTCCACAATAAATTCAACTGATAGTGCTATCCATGGCCCCTTGCCTTTTAAACAGCTACCAACAACCCCGTGAGAGGCTGGAAATTTGCTTCATCCTGTTGCAGACCAGGCACTCCTTACAATTACTGGCAGCCTGGGTAGACAATCTCTTACAACTAAATTTGTGGCAAATTAGTTCAAAGTCTTCGCCTTTCCAGGGTACCCAACAGTCACTCCATCATGGTGATCCTTAATTAGTTTCAGGTGGAGTGGTCCATAAGAAACTCATAAATGCCCCTAAACCAAACCATAACAGCCTTTAGTCAGTAGCCCATGATATTATTCCTGATGTAACTTGCTCTTGGCGAGAACCATATTATATTTTACTAACAAGGTCTGGTTAAGGACAACATTTTTGAACATACCTTATTCTTCCTTGTTTTCCAGAAAAGAGCAAGAGCTGGCACGCATGCCATGAGGGGAATTCTTCTGGGATACAAATTTTACTGGAGGAATCACCAATTGAGTTATGTGCACCTTTACCTTCTCTGGACTGGAGCTAAAGCGGGTTTAGCTTAGAACGTCAGACAAACCATTCTCCTTGCCCTTTGTAAAATCATAAGATAACACAAAGTGGGCCATGGTCTTATGCCAGAGGGCTTGCTGTGGGGTCAGGACATGAGAGGCATGATAATACAATAGAGCACAGTGATGATGAACGAAGAATGGTGGAAAGAGCCATGTAAATTATGAGGTAAATAGGTCAGCGCCTCCACCACTGCAATAACCCTTTTCATAAACGTCATACTTCAACTCAAGCAAGGACATCTTCCTAAAAAATATCCCACAATATGCTCCACTCAATCTACGCCCACTTGTAACAAAGCAGCTTCTATAGCAAATTTGGAAGCATCAGTAGCCATGATAAACTAATTTACAGGGTCCACATGGAGAAGAACTGACATAGAAATCAGGGTGCACTTCACTGCTTGGAAGGCATCCTCCAGGGCATCTCTTTCTGCTAAGCATCACTTTTCGAAAATCAATTCAGCCTGAAATTTAGCTCCACTAAAGAGATTTACGAAAACTATTAGCAATTATGGCGGGAAACCCCGCAAAAGAACCCGCAGGCTATGCCAAACGAGCCAGCACCACCCTCAAACGAAGCAACCCTCGGTTACCCACCTCAGGGTCAACCAGAATCACCCGCTCTCAAGCAGCAGCCATGAAAGCAGGCACCACCCCCCAACCTGGAGCTACTCCAACTAGCGCCAGTTCACCTGATCGCACTTCTGCAACCTGCACGCCTAACAGCTCTGTGTGTGCTGCCTCCCACCAACCCGCTGGGCCCCCTCCAACCAAGGAGGCCATCACCCACGCTGTTTTAATGGCGTCTGCTCAGTTGAATGCAACTCAGCCCATCCAGACATTCACCTCCCCCATTGTGTCAGCTAATTCAGCCCCATCTATTATTGCTGACGCCGTGTTTCTGGCTCCCTTCATGAGGGGCGATACCCAGCTACCTGGCCCCCAAATTCTCAGATGTAAGGTTGGATTAGCCGCACATTCTGGTTCACTAAGCACCAAATTGGAACAATCTACTCTCTTCCCAATGAGGATTCAAATGGTTCGGATTTTGGAACTTCACACCAGTTCCAATCTCACCCGTCCCATTTAAACCCCGTAATTGGCACTTCTCAAGTTGGCACTTTATCGCAATATGCTGAAAACGACCAATTCACTAATCAGCCAATGAGTTTTGCCCACGAAATCAGAGCAAACACTCGGGCTGAATTTACCCAAATAGATTGGGATGGTGATGAAACATCTCCCTCCTCCCAATTGGCTGGAGTTAATTCCAATCTGGATGGGACTCCCCAATTTAGCGAGGCCCAACAATCACCTGGCCCCCAAACCCTCGGATGTAAGGTTGGATTAGCCGCACATTCTGGTTCACTAAGCACCAAATTGGGACAATCTACTCTTCCCCAATGGGGATTTAAATGGTTCAGATTTTGGAACTTCACACCAGTTCCAATCTCACCCGTCCCATTTAAACCCCATAATTGGCACTTCTCAAGTCGGCACTTTATCTCAATATGCTGAAAACGACCAATTCACCAATCAGCCAGTGAGTTTTGCCCACGAAATCACAGCAAATACTCAGGCTGAATTTACCCAAATAGATTGGGATGGTGATGAAACATCTCCCTCCTCCCAACTGGATGGAGTTAATTCCAATCTTAATGGGCCTCCCCAATTTAGCGAGGCCCAACAAACCGCCCCTCAATTTAATATGACGCCAGCAACTGCTGTAACATTCCAGAAACAAGGGAACTCCGCAAACTTGTCCAAACCACCAGCTCACACTCAACCTGCAATTGCAGCGCAAAGCAAACACAAACGTACCAAAGGAGCCACTGGGGCGTGGCAAAAACCTCTGGCACCAACGCTACCCAAAGCTAATCCCCGTGAAGTGGCGTTTATTGCTGATGTTAAGAAGAAATGGGCCGAAACTAGAGCGCAAAAGCTCTACCTCGCTCAACCCCTCTCTCACGCAATTCGCCTTTATTATGGGCATAACCCTGTTGAATTCTATACAGAGGATTACTTCTCATACTTTGCAGCGATTGCGGAGACATTCCTATTAACACCACCATCCACGAATCAGTGGAGGGCCACTACATCGATGTGGGCTTCACTGAAGCTGCCCTTGCTGACCATGCTGCCACCCTCCAGGTCATTATTCCACGCGGATCTCTTCGCATCTCCCGCACACGCTCTCACCTGGAGAAAATTTCATGGGTTACTTTTTCCAACCTACCAACGACTGTTGATCCTGAGTCTCTTAAACTGGCACTCCATCGTGGTTTAATGGAGTTTGGGTCTGTTCTTTCAGTGGACTTTAGCGTCCCCTCTTACTATGCTCCCACTCAAAGAGCTCGCACTGCTAGGGCGTCGTTCATCCCCTCCCCCCACTGTATCCCATAAAATTGAGGTTATTCCTCGTGTGGCGGTAGTTGGGGCATGCCCTGAGATCTTTTTGTCGACCCTGATCAGGCGCGCCCCCGGTGTTCATGGTGTAACGCCCTTGGACACTTGTATAGTGGCTGCACAGCTCGAAAACAAGCCCTCTTAGCCACCACCCAGGGGCCTAAACCAGGCCAAAAACGATCCCACATGGCTGCAGCAGCAATTCCACAACCCACACAATGGGTTCCCGTTCAAGACCTGTCCCCTGAGGCCTTACGCCTAGCAGTTGAAACAGCTAACCCCACTATTGGTGTGGGATACCTTCGCGCTCATGCCCCCTTCCAATGGGCACCCCCTCCAATCTCCCAGAGTCAACTCCCTCTCTCACCAAGCGCAAGGCATCTCCCACAGGGTGCCCCTCGTCAGCCACCCCCACTCAGGGCTCCGCGGCACCCCCACCAGCCTCCACCAGCGATTTATCGCATCAGCCCTCAGCTCCCAATGGAGCTATGCCCACCAGCATGGACTGGCAACTCGCGGCCTGCGGTAGAAGTGCCACCTCAAAGAGTCCTACCCCAACCCCACAGTCCATTTTGCGCGGATCCTTTGAAGTGTTGGAGGAAGTGAATATGGACTCAGACTCATCAAATGGGGACACCGCGGAGGTCACCATTGAGCACCCTCAGGTCCTTCCCCTGCAACGGAGCGGGGCAGCATCCTAGGCTGGCTTACTGGGTCCTCCGCCCCCCACCCTCTCCTTCCCCTCAGAACCCTCGACGCTCCTCACGGATTGCAGCTAATAGTCAAGCTAAAGGACTCAAAACTAGCCGCCTCACAGCAGCAGGTTTAAGCGCTGGCAACCCCCAGGACATGGAGGGGAACAGCTATGAGTCCCCATGGCAGCACCCTGGCCCTGCAATCCATCAACGCAAATGGGTTGCGGGACTTTAAGCGGAGAGCCCGCCTCCTCCGAAACTTCAGGTCAGCACAAATTGACATCGCTGCTGTCCAGGAGCCCCATATCCTCCCCACGAACAATCTGCATGGAATGAACAGTTTGGAGGCAACTCCTTCTGGACAAACCATGCTGCCCTTATTGTTTTGAATCCCCGGGTTAAAACCCATTCTTTTTCACAATATCTAGGTGGCCGCCTCATACTGGCCAAACTCACCAATCCTGACTTCTCCTTCTTCGCTGCAAGCATCTACCTGCCTAATGCAGGTCAGGAGCAAATCGGCTCTTGGAAGAGCTCCTCCAACTCAATCTCCCACGGAATACAGTCCTCTTAGGAGATTTCAACACAACCATAAGTCGCGTCCGTGACTCTTACCCCCTGCAGCAAAGGAACGCCCTGGATCAAGTCGCCTCCAGGATTTCCTTCGCCTGAGTGGCTTTATAGATGCGCTTCCACCCTCCGCGTCTGGCCTCAGGTTGCATGACTAGGATCCAGTATGATGGAGGAGCTTTCCAGTCAGCGTCACGCATAGATATGGCACTGATTGGCCCCCTGCTAATTGGCCGCGTCTCCTCTCCCATCTCTCGTGACAATCATCTGAGTGATCAAAGGTCACTCACCGTTGTCCTCACCACCACACTTAGACCGTCACGTAGGTTCTGGCCTAGGGTTGCCCCAGCTCTTCTCAACAACCCCTTCACTAAGGAGAAGCTGTCTATGACCATCCGGGAGACTCTCACCTCCCCCCCACCCCACCTGCTTGACCACAAGGCTAGATGGGCGGTGACCAAGGAGGGCATCACCCGCGTTGCTTACAACTGTGCCAAAGCCCAGATGACTGCAGCTCGCGCCAGAGTCAAAAGGGCGGAAGCCAGAATCAGACATCTAGAGCGAAACTGCCAGCCTTCGCCCTCTCCCAGATGGTTGGAAGACTGGGAAGCGGCGCAGGAAGCACTCCGCTTGGAGCTCACACTGCAGGAAGAACGGGCAGCAAACTTTACAACATCTCGTTACTATGCTCAATGGGAACGCCCCATCCGCTTCTTCTTTCAGAAGCAGAAAGCCCGGTCAACAGCGCAGGATATTACTGCACTGAAGATTGGCACTACAACCACTTCAGATAAGGAGGAAATCACGCAGGAACTACACCGCTTCTACTCCAGCCTCTTCCATGCCACCCAGGTGGACCCATCGGACATCCAAGACTTCCTGTGGCGGGCTCCAGAGCCGCCCATTGACCCACAGGCTGATGAGGCTCTACTGGCGCCTATTTCCATCCAGGAGGTGATGGAAACCCTTCTGAAATCCCCACGGCTTAAAGCCCCAGGCCCAGACGGAATACCCTTTGGTGTACCTTCTGGAACCTGCAGTGATAGCCAGAACCCTCCGCGACCTCTTCGCTGCACTCTTGGTGAATGGCGAGGTCCTCCCCGACTCAGAGGCTCAATCACGACCCTCATTCACAAGGAGTCAGACCGTGAGAACCTGGCGAACTGGCGCCCCATAGCGTTGATCAACACAGACCACAAGCTCTTCACGAAGCTTTTGGCTAACCGCATCACCAAATGGGTGTCACCTCGCCTCTCCCATCCCAGTACGGTTTTATTCCGGGGAGGTCGTTATGGGACAACTATAATGACCTTCACGTGACTTTGACTGCTAACTCTCGTAAGGTGAATGGCTTTGTGGCTCTTCTGGATATGGAGAAAGCATATGATCGGGTAGCCTGGAAGTATATTGATGCTTCCCTGGCCCGCTTCCATCTCCCACCCGCAGCTAGGCGCTGGATATCAGCGCTCTATGACCAGCTCCACACCAGAGTCCTGGCGCCAATGGGTTTTACAGTGGCAGTACCAGTTGGACAAGGTCTCCGGCAAGGGGACCCCCTGAGCCCTATCCTTTTTAACATCACCCTTGACCCCCTCTTGGCCTCCTTACAGGACAAGCTAACAGGGATTCTGGTCCCAGGTAAAGCCCCCACACGCACCATGGCATTTGCAGATGACACTGCCATTGCATTTGGCTGCCCTGGGGATGTTGCCCTCGCTGCTGTGACCATTGAGAGGTACACCAAGGCGTCCAACGCCATGGTCAACACCTCCAAGACAACAGTTGTACAGGTCGGCTCCCCCACCTTCCCCCACCATTTGGTATTGAACCTGAGCGCGGTACCTTCCGTCACCTGGGCGTTCTCACCAACCAACAAGGAGTTGCGCTAAAAGACAATGAGGACTTGCTCCTTGCAGCAGTTAACTCCAGGATTGCCAGCTGGAACCTGGCGGCACATCACCCCCAGGGTCG